>JACJUY010001692.1:121381-133690 GCA_014220935.1 Platorchestia sp. MABIK | reverse complement strand
TTTGTTTCTAAACTTTTGAATATTTTTCAAAATTTGTTTCATTTGCTAAAAATTTATTTGGAAGAAAACCAAAATATTCACATTTATAATAAATTTATGAATAATTCTTTTCATACATGTATTTCCAATATCTCTAGAAACGCTTTAAAAACGCTTTTTCATGTGCGTCACAATGCTAACTCTCATTGACACATCAAATGTATACTTCACTTCCTCGAGTTTGAGAAAGTGTTCACTGTGGCCTTTTGCTCTCAATATCATGAGCACCTAAAGAACTAAAGAGTCTCTTCGTTGATAATGGTATGTCAGAGGTGACTGGTGTAATAGCACTTGCTAGGGTATGTTTGCTATTTTTTGTAATAGTGATCTATTTGATTTTGATTGAATAATTATTATTCCAACCCATGCAAAGTGTTATTGAATTTTCTAACTTTGAAGTTATATTTAACGCAAAAACAATTTAGTGTCAATCAAACATGACATTTTTTCGTCTATTTCACGGCATGCATAGCCCACCCTGATTTAAATAAAAACGCTGCGAGTGCAAATCATTTTTTCAAACCATCACATTAGAATCGGATAATTATGATGGCCAAAAAAATGTCTTCACTGAATGCTATGGAAATTTCAGACGGCTCCTGTATGACAATGAACTTGGTAATGGGACATGTGGTGCGCGTTTGCACCTCCCTGCCTCGTATGGAGAAATTGGCTCACATCTCACAAAAATACATACACAATCGGGCAATCAAAAATAGAACATGATAACTTGTACAAAAATTTCAAAATGAAATGATTTGTGGTACTCTTCGAGTTAATGCGCACACCCTTTGAGTGCACCTAGCAGTCATTTCATTTTATCAATTCTTTTTTCTTGTTTGCTTCATCTGTGGCGATTTCATTCTCAATCAGGGATAATCACTCTATACATCGTCCAACTACATCCGGATACTCAAAAAATAGACAAAACTGACAAAACATTCAATAGCATACAAATGTAGAATATACTGGTAGCATAATCCAATATGCGCTCAGTTTTATCAATGAAAGAGCCCCACTTCCAAAAATAAAATTCAAGAAAAGCTCGAGGCCTTTTTAAAGTCCATAAATTAAGTAAAGTCAAGTTGGCAAAGAGCATTTATCAAATTACGCGCTTGAGCAATGCTGATGTCGGAGGACTATTAACAGAAATACATTCGGAGCCAATAGGGCAATTGACAGACAAAAAATTGCAGATGCCTCAAGTGAAGTGAGATGTCACTCTAGAAACAAACGCTGATAGCAATTGCTATCGCCATGAAATGTGCACATTTCGTGGCGCACATTCTTAAGTTCTCATTTACTTGAGATCTGTATTCGCCAACAGTTCGTGTGACTGAATTCCTACGGTATTTTAGCAAATTTCTAATGCTCGTTGAGTCAACTTTGACTGCAGCATGGTTTCTTTGTTGCATTCCTTATCATTTGTCAAAAACACCCTCTGTCTCCACGCAAAACAATAATACGCCGCTAAAAATTCCTTTGTTAGATGAATATTCTCATTGATGTATGTAACCAATTTTTTTTCAGAGTTATGTCTTTTATGTTGAGTAATGATTTACTTACCATAAATTTATATCACTCTGTGTTTTTCAGTTCTACGATTTACCCCTGCCCACATTTGATTCCTTCTAATTCGGCATCGCTCTCTGTGGCATTCCACTGATGATGATTTTGCTATCAACAGATTAAATACTCCTACTAATGTCCAAAAAGAACTATACAATTTTTTTTAATCATTCCAAAAATGTCAAGTACACTTGCATATATTCAGACCCAATTTAAATTTATGTTAAAAAAAATTTAAACTGCTATTCAACATATCACAAATCGATCATCAGATTCAGTAAATGTTCCTAACTCATTAATGCACGAAGTTAGCCGCCCATCAGATTACTCTGATATTCTCAAGGATAACAGTAAATATTTCCAGTAGTTTTGAAGACATGAAATGTCCAGTTTTCTGAACGCCGTGCATTCAAGTGTCACGTGATTCGTATGGATAATGAAAGCATACATTGCGCAACTGTTTTCCACTTATTTATTTTTTCTGATGCTCTGTACATTACTGATTGGTATGGTAGGCCTCGTAGCATCGTGCGTGAAGACCGTCTTGTGCTATTTACACATCGTCCTGTTTTACATTGTAATAACCAGTGATTCATTCCATCGTATCTAACATCATGAGTCGGAGGAGCTGACTGTTTGCCTTATAATGATGGCGTTCTAAACTCCTTTAGCAGTTAAATTATTTACTTCCGTCGAAAGGAAAGAAGTGAGGTTGCTTTGTTTCCAGTTTTTTTTTCATAGATCCTAGCATTCACTACGGTGACATCAATGAAATACAAAAAATTGGCCACCACCATTTCTTTTGCCTCATTCGTTTTCGATAGTTAACGACCTATTGGTCCATTTATTCAACTCCACCCATGTAGGTATTATAATTTCCAATCACAGCAGTTTTTGTAATTGAGATGAGAGTTTCTTCTTAGCAGAATATTTCCTCACAGTGGTAATTTCGGATGAATCAAAGTTAGTTGCAACATTCACAGTATTGCTATCATTGTCTTTTGTAACAAGAAGTGTTGAATATGTCGCAAAATTGTGAGACCTATTCGATGATTTCTTGAATGACTTTCTTCGAGAGAGGGCAATTTTAAAGTCTATTGCACAGATCCCAATCGATGAAAGTTCGTCTAGTAACTTGAAAGAAGTAAAGTAATTATCAAAAATACCTCGTAGCCTTCGTTTCAAATTTACCTCAGCTTTCGATATGAGACTCATTACGGCAACACCAGCTGCTCCCAAATCTGCATGGCTTGTTTGATTAGTTCTACCTACATACCTACATGAACGTCAAAATCGTATAGCCTTCTGATAAACAATGAGCCCTATTCGTGTAACCAAATCGTATTGGTTTTCACCTCATAAATTGCTTCGTAAAATGTCGACCATAGTAAAGGATCATAGATTCATCAATTGATAAATGTTCGTCTAGGAGACTGAGCAACAAGAATTTTGATTGAAGGTGTTCGAAAAGAAGCCCGAGTTTATACAGACAGTAAATTCCATCAAATTTGCGTATTATTGTTGAAATGTAAGTGTTTTATAATCTCTTCAAATCTGTTGCATCTCATAGCATCTCTCAAAATAGTTGAACAATCATTTTCTCGATCAAAATACGACCTTAGAATAAATTGTAAATAGAAGAAGAACCAGAGTAAAAAGGAACATTACATTTATTGCATACGCTTCGAAATTATTAAAATTCCATCATCAGTGCTGAAAACAGGAGAAGAATGGAAAAAAATTAAAGATCTTAATAAAAAAACATATTCCAAAAATTCTCTGAATGTTTAAAAATTCTAATTTATATTCATTCCTACATAAACAGTTGCATACTCCTAATTCACACAAGCGCACATGTACATGCTAATCCAGATACACACACTACACACATACACACACACACACACACACACCACACACACACACACACACACACACACACACACACACACACGCACACACGCACGCAGAATTACGTTAGTAGGTGGGGGCAATTGATAACTTTACGGCACTAATGTCTTTGTTGAAAGGAATAAAGAAAAACCGTTCATTTCTAAAAAAGTTATTTCATGAGATGCATAACACATTGGATCACAAAAATTTCTTAATATAAAGGTCCTTATAATAATTTGATAGACACCCTTACTATAGCCGTGTCGGGGATCAATTATGTTATTGAGAGTAACGGTCTATAAATCACCTCTTAGATATTTTACACACATAGAAATGGCTGACAACTTACGAATAATTTCGATTCTACGAGAGAATTCTTCAGAATTCTGTAATTATTAATTGAAACGAAATAAGAATAGGCAAAAAACTTCTCACCGAAGTAGATTGAAACACCTTCGTAAATGATTATCAAGTTGAGAGAAAAGGTTGGTTAAAAAGAAATTTATGATCAACATCGCGCAACACGCACATCCAGAAACATGTAAACAGTTTTAAATCTGATTGATCGCACAAAATCGACTTGCAATTCCGATAGATCACACAGAAATGAAATCCTAATTCTGATAGATGACATCAAAACGAGTTGGAATTCTGATAGATGATAAAGAAACGAGTGGTAATTCTGATTGAAGACGAAGAAACGAGTGCCAATTCGCAAAGATGACATTGAAACGAGTAATAATTCTCATAGAGGACATTAAAATGAGTTGGAATTTTGATAAATGAAAAAAAAAGAAAAAAAAAAGAAAGAAAAGAAATAAATGAAAACCATTTATTTCTCTCGCATCCTAGTGACTAAGGGTGTTGATTGTGGCCTGCTGTCGGCTACCCTCTTATAGGGAGGAGAGGCCAGGTGTATGTGTGTATGTATTTATTTAAAAAAAAATTCATACATGAGATGCATTATAACAAGTTGGATTTAAAAAATTTCTTAATATAAAATGTCCTTAAAAACGTAGCACACGTAAGGTACTAATAGACAGACTATCCGAGGTGTACGTATAGACAAACTATGCGAGGCGCACTAATAGACAATCCATATGAGGCGTTCGGATAGATTAACCGTGTCAGGGACTACTTTAATCAAAATTTTATCTCTTGGATACTTTTTACACCAAGAAATGGCTGACAACTCATAAAAAATTTAAATACTGCTAGAGAATTCTTTGGAGTTCCTTAATTATTATGTGAAACGAAGCAAGAAAAGACTAAAAATGCTCAACTGAAAACAGATTGAAACACCGTCATTCATTATTAGCAAGTACTGAGAAAAGGTCAGTCACAAAGAATTAACAAAAAACATCGCGCAACACAGCACACACATCTAGAAACCCGTAAGCAAACACACACGCAAAATGAAATTTATGGCTTGTTCAACATAAGGACAGAAAGATAATTTTTCGCGAGTCAAATGCTCAAATTGCGCTTGACTTCATTAGTTTTGTCTGTTTATATTTTTCATCTTCACTATTCACAGAAACGTCCTCTGGGGTAGTGATAGATCTATTTTTGAATCATTTAGCAAGTGCAATAAACATATTTATTTCTGAGGTATGGTTCAGTGTTAACGGGTTGCAGGGCATTAAATGAAATGTAATGGACCTTGAGCTTTTGTTTTTACGTGAAATATAGAAAAAGAAACAGATATATGTTTAAATGAATATAGACATACATATATACACACACATGCACACATAAATATATTTGTATGCATGCGCACACATATTAAGGTGGTCCTTAACTACTCAGGAATTTTTTTTTAATATTAAGCTCTCACCCTGCCAAAGTCTTCCATTGGTCCCAAAAACACCCCAGAAAAAAAAAATGAAATCCATCAACATTTAGGGGTTTCTCAGGGGGGTCAAAGATTCGCCTCATGAGCATATACCGGGCAATATACGAAAATATACAATAAATGTCGGGAATCACTACAGCTAGCATTCCAGGTCCCCCACAAGTTTGTGGCTATTAGCTACTAAGGCAGGGGTCTCATGGTCGTTAGCCCCTCATCGTTGCCTGGTCGCTGTCAGGGTATATTTCTTGGAGTCTGGAAATATCTTTCGGTGTTCTCCGACAACTTGAAGAAAGTACTGGCGCTGCTCTTCCCCTTTTGTTAGCAATCCTCTGAAGTCCTGGACGAGACCCACTCCACGTTTGGCATGGTCAGTGACGACCTTCAGGGCTCCGACGATGGCCTTTGTTTTCTTGAAGTCCTCAAGATCTTCCCAAGATTCTGGGTTTTCCTCCAAGAAACTTGTCGAAAGACCCAGGCGAGTGAAGAGGAGCAAGGAGTTCATGGAGGCGAAGTCGTCCGGAGTCTTATTTCCGATTTCTTGCAGATCGACGACTGCTCTCTTGGGTGGATTTTTAAGCTTTTCGTCTTCGCTCATCTTCTGTACAATCCTTCTCTTCACATCAGGCGAAACGGTGGCATCAAAAAGAGAGAGTCCGATCAGTTCCTCTGAGAGGTACCAAAGATGAGAGGCCAGTTTCTTGCTGGCAGCCTTAGACACTTGGCTGTCATACTCTTCAAATGCAGAAAGTTGCTACAATAGTGCCCAGTCAGAAGCAGGAGCGGAAACTATACTTCTGTTGCCTCCAGATAGAATTTGACGATGAACACAAGGATTCTTTCCAAGCCATTTGATTTTGTTTTTGACATTTTGAATTGGCCAGAGAACATCCACACTTTCAAAGAGTATATTACTTTGGCCATCCATCTTGCATGATGCATTGGTCCTAAAGACTTGAAAGATATTCCTCCTTCTGGAATACCACCCAAGAAAATGACCACCAGCTCTAAAAATTCGCGGTAATCATCTCTGGGTTGTTTTTCTTTAAGCTAATTTTTAGCAAACTTCAAGATATCGTCTCTGTCAGGTTCGAACCAAGCAAAGTTCGCCATTTTCTCTGTTGTTTGGTATGATGACTGGTCCATTAACGACCACTTCTTACAAAATCTTTTAAAGAGAACTTCGGGGCCGGAAGTTGATACCATGCAAGTTCTGAAGACAGCCCCGCAAGCAATTCTAAGACGGGGTGACGGCAAGCTAGGAATAGAAGCTCTCTTCCCAACTTCTGCTGGATGAGGGTGCACGTTCCAGAGATGTGGCCAGTGTTCGACGATGTTGTGTTGAAGGACATAGCTGCAACACGATCAGTTATATCCCATTCCTGTAGTGCGTTTACCACAGCATTGCCTGGCCAGTGCCGCTTCTTAACTTTGGAACTGCAAGAAGCTGGTTGACTCCAAGCCCAGAAACCTACAGTGGCAATCGGTCCACTTGCTCTTCGCCAGTTAAAGCTGGGATTAATTTTCCATCCCAGTGGACAGTGAGGCTGACAGTGGGATCAAATTTATCCTGAACGGAGCGGGCAAAGTTCATCCACTGTGATTCTCGGTGGCGGTGAATGGAAGAACAATTTATGTTGAGCTCTTCCACGTTGTGCCCCAAGCTCTTTGCTGCTTCGGCGAGTACGAAGGCAGCTTTTCTGTCGGACAACTTTGTTCTGTCCAAAGCAGCTGCCAGCGATGGCGTCACAATGTTAATCTTCGCGCGCTTTGGAGGAGGTTGGGTGGCAAACACTGCTTCAGTTTCATCACGTTCATCATCAGTGCTGGAAGTCGATGAACTTGTATGCCCTGCCACATTTGAAGAATTCTGGATATGTTAGCATGGGGGGAAACTTTGACCCCCCTGGGAAACCCTTAAATGTTAATGGATTTCATTTATTTTTTGGCTGGGGTGTTTTTGGGACCAATGGAACACTTTGGCAGAGCGAGAGCTTAACATTAAAAAAAAGTGTTTTAGGACCACCCTAATACATATACACACACATAGCCATACACACATATGTATTGAAAATGAATATAAGAAAAATAATAAACACAAAAAACAAACTTCCCGTCGCTAAACTGAAAATTACAGTCGAGCTAAGTGTAATCGAATTAAACTACTTGAAAAAATAAGCAAAAGGGAAAAAGACTTCGAAAAACTTGAAAATGGACTAGTTTTTAATTTTCTAACAGAAATTTTAAGGGAAATCAAGTCCCAGTCTAGGAGCAACAACAACAAACATCTCGGGTTTCATATCCTCTAGGACTGAGTCTAGGTATTTTCTTCAACATCATAGGGACATGGGTACATAGGATAAAATGTAGATACTATGATAGCCGGATATCACTTATGGGTGGCAAATATCTACAAAATTAATCACGTATACGTAGACTGAACAGTGGGCCAGTATACTAATTTTATTTAATGATATTTAAAGTCATTTCTAATTTGAAATTCAGTGCTAACTTTGCGTAGAGAAAGAAGGAATCACGAAAAAGAAATCTCATATTCCCCCCCTAAGGGGAGTGCAGGAGTTCAATAGCCCTGTCAGGGGTTAATTATGTCCAAGAGAGAAACATACAAATTATATTCTCTGGGATATTTCATGCTTGGTAAGATGGTTGAAAACCCATAAATACTACTAGAGAATGCCTTGGAAGTCCTTCACTATAAGTGAAAAAAAAAAAAAAATACACGAATACGCTCTACCGAGCTCAATTGAAACACCGTCGTAAATGATTTCAAAGTAGCGGAACGACGTTAGCCAAAAATTATTTATAAAAAACATGGCACAACACTCGCATGTATAGAAACATGTTAACTGATATACACACAAAAAAAATTCAGGGCTCATTCATTGTACGAGTAGTAAATATAAATACAGAAAATAAATAATAATTGTATTCATGAAACGAACTTCGTCCTGCTACACTGTGCTGACGGCTGTGTTGCTCATTGTAGTCGACAGAAATAATTAAGGTAAATATTAGAGGGACTTAGTGGATGTAAAAAAGAGATAATTCCTTATTTTCCAACAGAAATGTCTGGAAAATCAAGTTACAGTTTGAGAGCAACAACAAAAAAAAGCATTTCAGGTTTCTCATCCCCTCAGTATTCTCTTTAAACACAATTGGGTACATGCGATAAAATAGAGGCGCTGTGAGAGATTGATATTACTTATGAGTAACACGCAGCTACAAAATTTCTACATATAGTCTACATATGAACCTAATTATGATTTCATAATCAACTGCACTACGCAGGCAAAGTGTGAGGTTTTTGTGATGTGGATAGTAGGAAGTGGACAAAGTCAGCTAAAATAAGTATAGGCATTCCAACTTCGCAGAGTTTGAAATACTGACCCCAAAGTTGCAATGAGGAGTATATTTTAGACAATCGTTTTAGTGCGAAATTCACTCCTATGTTTAAGGTTAGTTTTATGAGCGAATTTGAAAAGAGACTCTAAAATTCTAAGGTCATGCTCACTATTAGCTCTGCATAAAGTTGAAAAATTAGTTCTTTCGAACGAATGGTTTGAATTCTCACAGTGATCTCTAATTGCTAATTGGGGTGGAAGGGCTTGTGCACGACCGGTTCTATGAGATATTCCTGAGTGTTGGGTATGTGTAAACGACGTAGGTGGGTAGGTGTAAAATGATGCAACGACCTTTCTTGGACTCGTGTGTATACAATTTATGACATAAATTGTAGAAGACGTATGCCAACGGATGCAATGTTTTTTGTGACTTTAGAAAGGAACAAATCCTATGATGATTTCAACAATAGTGTTTTTAGGGTGAATACGTCAACATCTAGCGGTAAATTTCAACTGTAACTGTAAGTTTCAGTTTCCATCGTTTCAACGAAAGATTTGCTTAGAAACGCATGAGAATTACCAGTAAATTTTAGATAGATATCATGGGCGTCAGTTTCAAATTACTCATTATCATAGATAATTACCGGTAACTGATCACAAACTCTACTAAAAATTGGACTATATCATTTGATTTAACTCATAAAAGACGAGAATTACGGGGTAAATCTTGCCATTATCACCGTGAGTTTGACAAAAAAATTGGACTGCGGTAGTTGTTGCACCTTGACTTGACCACACCAGCGTGACCTCCTAAAGCGAAAGGAACAATGAAATAGGTGTCCCATTGGGGCAGATGCGTAGGTTGATATCCTTCAGAGGTTGTACTTGACTTCAGCAACAAATGTTGAAAGAAGCCCAAATAAGTACAGAAGCCTATTTTCAACTAAATATGGTCTACCTAATGTCAATTTCATGATGCTTTATTATCCGATGCGTTTGAAAGAAAACATAGAATTGATTTAACATCATCACTCGCTTCATTTCTAGTACTCTCTACTTTCAATAGTTTTCCAATATACATATTACATACAAAAACGAGATGGACTAAATATGTGGTAAAGAAAATTTTCATGCGTGCTTGAGTAAATACATCTTGAGCGCGATCTCAGATTTAAATTACTGCAGGTACCTGGCTAGGAGGGAGGTGCAATAATTTGGTGTTGCGATAATATAATTCAGGAGTCTGTGACTTCTTCTGATTCGTCCATTGAGGCTCCAACTGTGCATCGGTTGTCATACACTTATCTCGTCCATGGGTCTGATTCAGACCAGCTTTGGCTGTCGTGTGTTCTATATCAGATTGAAATGACGATGTTTAAAAATATTTTTATTGTCTTTCAATTAGAATAACAAGAGTAGGCAAATACCTCAATAGTGTACAAATTAAGCAGAAAGAATATTACTCTAACACAACCTAAGGATTATGTTGGACAATCACCATAATCTGAGAATCATACTATAAAATAACTGTTCTATGTCATGGACACTTTATTATCTTCTAGATTTTAATACGGATGTAATTATGTGTGTACGTGTGACACACTCTTAATCAAACAATGCAAAGATCGTTGTGGTATATATGTTATAGCATGATCATAAACTTCCACTTTTTAAAATTAAATCCTTTATTATCATCGGAAATTTAATTTGTCATTTTATATTCTGAAAAAGAAGTTGAACTGTTTTCCTTATCTAAAAGAATGGAGCACAGACGAAGAGAGCAAATTGGAGCGGCAGAGAAGCAGATGACACACCAGCGCGAAGGCTAAAGGCAACCAAATTGGAGCGGCAGAGGAGGAGACGACACGCCAGCGCGAAGACTAAAGGCAACCAACTCGTGATAAAAGCAGACAACGAATGCAACACCCAGTCTAACTTTTTCGCCGCCTGCATGCATGTTTTCCTCCGCCCAAGTAATTAAATCGCTTAGGCGCCGAAATACATGAATGCTCCGTCGAAAAATTTAAAATGAAGGTAATAGCAAAGACTATCGATTTCAAAGACATTTCTGTTATAGAAGAGTGCTCCAAATATAAACTTGCTGTTTGTGGTAAATGAACAAGCAAAATATACAAAAAACAATATGCAGCAACTGTTTCAAATTCATTAAAAGGCAAGCTGAACATAAAAAATGGATTATTATTCAATTTTTGGGAGAAATTACATCTTTAACTATAATGTAAATGGATATTAAGGTATTATTATATGTAATTTCACCTATTGTTTTGTTTCTACATATATTCTTGGGGTTCATAAATAAACTGTTTTATTAACCTAAAATGTTATCAACATGAAAAGTAAAACAATATAAATGTCAGTAGTGAAATATTTCGAGGGATTGACATTAATTTTTATTTGCGGTCATTTTGGTCACTTGGCCGTTCTAGGGGGTGGGAGTCTGTGGCCGTTCTAGTGTTAAACATGTGCCTTACAATGCTCATCTTATTTCTTTTAGGATTGTCAGTATACATTCATTTTCGCCGAACAACACACAGAAACGAAAGATTTGTGAAATGGAAAAATGTGGCTTTGGTGAGTCAACTATTTCCGTTCCGTTTCTTCATTTTCATTTGCTAAATGTTTTGTTTCCTTGTTTCATTGCTTGTTTTTCAACTCATAAATTTTATTCCTCCTAATTTCTCACTTAATTTGCTTATTTAATTTTGGTCTGAGAGAAAGTGTTTTGGATATACAACCGTTACCTATTTAGCCAAATTCCTGCGTACCAGTGAAGACCGCCGCGACTTTAAAGGTGGGGAGGGTTCATGGGAAAATTAATCCACCTATGAAGTGGCTTTTCGGAAGCAGCCTTTAAATTATATTTAAGAAAAAACATGAAAAGGAAAGGTCTAGTTAGCACAATAATTCCACAAAAATATACAGTTTTTAGAGGTTGACAGATGCAAACGTAGTTCAGCACTATGTATAAAATCATGAAATTGAGATTGTAGCAAAAAGTCTAATCTGCGCTGAACTGTAACAAAGGCACAAACAATGCCCTAACTCAAGAGAACACGGATACTATTCAGCAGGTCAATCAACACACATCATGGTGTCATTGTGAGAGATTCTCTGATCAATTCTTCGATCCTATGAGCATCCTAATGGCATCCTTAGATATAATCAGTCATCCTTATAACGAACTTAGATATAGTCAGTTGAGTCGCCCTTGTCTCCATATTACCAGGTTACAAACTCTGATAGAGTCAAGGAACACTACTAAAACCAAATAATGCAACACAACACTCCCCCTCCCCCAAATACTGACATAATATGTGGCCATGAAGGCAACATCATGACACACTAATACAGTTAAATAAATAGCCAAAAGAGGATTAACATATTCTCCTAGGACACGAATAATCTGACATGAGGAGATCAAACATACGTATCTCTACAGTTATATAAATAGCCAAAGTTCCAAGATAAAAGCATGGTAACCACATCATACTCTTCTGACTTGTATATTTAAACAATTTAAACAATTTAAACAATTTATTTACCACAGGTGATACAGAGGTAGAATGTTTCTTA
>JACJUY010001692.1:9698-109641 GCA_014220935.1 Platorchestia sp. MABIK | reverse complement strand
AAGATTTAACATTAGCAAGCCTTGGCAACAAAGTAATTGTGTAACATATCAGTCAGATATCTTTAATAAACTGTGAGGCATGTCATTAATTAAAAACAATTGTAGTAGGACTCGTAAACTATTTCATTCAAGTGGGTCAGAATAAAAAATTGACTGCTCCATCATATCCTTACTTCTCAGTACATTTTCGGTAAATATTTCTTCCCTGCTGTGGTAACTGAAAACTAGATTAGTTCGGTGATTTTCGCTCTAATTTATAATTTTCTCGAAGGGAGAATGATTGTGTTGTGAATACCTGGAGCTGAGTTTCCTGAGTGCACACGTGGGGAATCGAGAGAGGAGCCACGTCTCGGAACCTCATGATCTCCATCAGGAACGCTGTCGTCTTCACCAATCTGAAAAAAAACATATTACAACGATTAAAAGTTGAAGAATATGAAACAAAATACTTCGGACCTCCAGGTTCATTCTTACATGTAATCGAAATTTTGTCTTGCTAGCCTATGTATTCCATATTTGACTCACAAAGCAATACTAGCAAATTCCATTTTGCTCCGATAACGTATATTGGTGTGTTTTGACATAAAATATATGTTATCGGAGCAAAGGGAATTTGGAATAATACAATTTTTCGATCAGACACAACAATTTCATTCAATTAAGAATGAAGCAATATCATAGTTTTTTAATAAGCGGTAGAAAATAGAATGGTATGCTTTACAGGAAATAAATCGGAATAAATTAAATATGGAATTTACATTACTTTACAATTTATAATATATATAGTAATTATAAAAATTACTATTTATAGTAATTATTACTTAATAAATATGAGGTATTTATAATTTAATTATATATACATATAGGAGCTAATACAATTTAAATTAATACATAATTTAAATATTACCCCCGAGATTAATCACGAAGTATAAGTATTCATTATTAGCAAGAATGCTGGTTTCAATGGCAGTCAAAACCTTCACCATAGATTCACTGTTCAAACCGTGAACAGTGAGTAACCTTTTCTTGGCATTAATGCCAGAAACGTCGAAAAATCAGAACTGCTCTAGATCTGGGAAAAATTTGGAAATCAAAGGTGATTTTGAAATTCACAAGCTCTTCAATTCGACACTATTTTATTCCTACAGATCACTAATTTTTTTTTTAATTTGATAAAGTTAGTAAGGATCGGCCTCATTGTGTTCATCTAGTTGCACTTCTACCAAAAGTTTCCAGACCAATGATGCTGATTAAGTCCTTTAAAAACATCAAAAGGATCAGTTCAATTGCCCACACATCTATGACACGATAAAACTTGGCCCTCAAACTGGAGGAAATATTTATCAATTTTGTGCCCTTGACTCTAAAGAAATCAAAGAAAGATTCTAGGTGAACGATGGTGTCACTCCACGAGCAATAGTATGATTCTGAAATTCGACATTGCGGTAATGTAGTAGTTAATGGGTAATATTATCACCGTAAAGATATGACTGGCTAGAAATCTTGTTAAGTACAAAGTTATCGGGTGAAGACCTTACAGAAGAACTACTCGTCATCGGGGAAACAAGTCAAGAAGTTGTAGTGTCAAGTGCTAATATTAAGGTATTAAACAGATTGTTAGAGGAACCTATTGAGTAGCTCCACATGTATAAAGCTATAAGTCAGAAGACAAAGCTTTCAATAGCCTTACTTTATCGAACTTGAGAGCTTGCGACTATGAAGAACTTGTGAGAGTGAGACGTTGTGCAAAAAAGTAGAAGATGCATCAGAAAATGAACAGGAAAAAATTTGCAAATCCATATCACAAACATCACATACATGCCTGTGACAAAATAAATGACCTTCACATAAGTTACCTCCTCCTCATCGACTGCCCGCTGCAAAATGAAGATAAATCTTTTTAAATATTAATAATCTAGGTGGCGAAAAGGTGTTGGGAAATATTAATAATCTAGGTGGTCATTTCTTTTTACGCTATATATTTCGTATTATATTTCGGGGATTATTTTTTTCCAGTAAAATTTCATCCGGTAGAATTCTAAATTTTACTTACATCAGGGACATGAAAACCCATGGAAGGGACTTGTCAGCATTTGATAAAGGACGCCGCACCTGTTTTCAGCGAATAAAAAAAAAATGGGAAAATCAGAACGATGCAGAAATTAAAAGAGAAGGCTGGAAACAACATGGCGAACCGGTTCATCTTGCAGAAATAATTTGTGGAACGCCTAATGTTCTGGATGACAGAGACAGACGCTCTTGAATGAAATTTAAATTTTAAACAATTTAAACCATTTTAAACAATTTATTTACCACAGGTGACACAGAGGTAGAATGTTTCTCAAGTCTAGTACAATGGTCAAATTTGAGTATGCCTACCTGTGGGCCCGAATAAGTTCAGCGACTTCTGGGGCATCCTACCATCAACGTTATTCTAGGGTGTGCAATAATGTTTAACCTAATTCACTTAACCTAGTTTCGCATTAGACTGATCAATGAGATAATTAACTCGATATTAGATGCTTCATTTTACAAGATAGGTCATACGGACTATATTTTAACAGTATAATCGATAAATGATTTAAGAGCAGACTGAATATCGGCGATATTACCCATGGCAAATTACATTATTAGGACCAGTCATGTAGGAGATAAGATTAGACTTGGTGATCTTACACGACTATAGTATTGTGATAGGAAGTGAGACTCAAAATTTCTTTTGAATACCTTGTAGGAATTTCTTTCACGGATCTCCGCAGGTTTTGAGTTCCAAGTTTTAGTTCCAACGAAGAGGATACTGTGTTGCGACCGGGCTTTTGAGTAATAAGGAAGCATGAATTTACTTCTATTTCGGGTTAAATGATCGTGATAACCAGTTTGCGCAGTTAATAATTGTTTCAGGCTATTGTCGTCATCAATTGTTAATGTTTTGCAAATGAAGTTACAAATGGAGATTTTGTATAGATCCGAAAGTTTAAGTATTCGTAAATTTTTGAATGAATCATTTGTGTGGGCATTATATTCTAGATTCTTTACCGCTATCATGGTCTTTTTTTGCAGAGTTAAAATCTAATTGGTTTTATTTTTATCAGTTCCGTGCCATGCTTCTATTCCGTATTGCAAGTATGGTGAAATGAGCGTTCGGTAGAGCATTTGTAAAGCTGTTTCAGGAAGGAAATTTTTAACTTTATTTAGGATTCCGATGGATTTAGATAATTTAGAACTATGAGCGATGTGCTCTTTGAAGGTCAGATGTTTATCTATTATGATGCCCAGAAACTTACATGAGTTGGTTTCTTCGATTTCACCATCACCAATTTTAATGGGGGGGAGAGATATATTTTTCTCATACGAGAATGTAATATATTATGTTTTATCGATATTAAGGCTTATTTTATTAGCTTTAAGCCACAAAGAAACTTTATGGAGATCATTATTTATACTCTCCGAAATCATAGCGGGATTTTGGTTCGGAAGGACCGCAGAAAGCATACTGCCATCTGCAAAAAGTATGAATTTGAAAAATGATGTTGATTTAATAATATAATTGATAAAAATCAGAAATAGGAGAGGCCCAAGGACAGATCCTTGTGGAACTCCATGGCTAATTGTCTGTGGGTCTGATTTTGCGTCGTCAATGACAACGTATTGCTTCCGATTTGTTAGGTATGATCTGAACTAATCATGGGCAACCCCTCGTATGCCATCACAGTGTAGTTTCGAGAGCAATACGTTATGGTCCACACAGTTGAATGCTTTGCGAAACTCAAGATATACAGAGAAAAAAAGCTTTCCTTCATATTTACTAGAATAGAGGTATTGTAAATGATTTAATACAGCTTGTGTCGTCGATTTTTTAGAACGAAAACCGTATTGTTTGTCGTAGAGAAAAGATTTTTGTTCAAAATAAGAAAACACTTTTTTATACACCATATTTCGAATATTTTGCCAATGATTGGTAGTACAGAGATAGGTCCATAATTAGTAATGCAATTTTTATCACCATTTTTAAAAATAGAGGTCACTGGCAATTTTGAGAGAGTTGGGGAAGATACCTTGAAAAAAGGATTGGTTGATAATTTTAGATATGCACGATCGATGCTATTATATGAGGTATAGCCTAAAGAACTTTAGCCGAGAATGTTTTTAATCCACTTGATTTATTTTTGAAGTTGTTTATTCACGTAATTACATCGGAGGGATTAGTTGGCGTGAAAAAGAAAGAGTTGTGTTCACGGACACGGTCCATGAATTGCAAGTGGTCTGTAGATTCACGAACGACACTATCGGCTATATGTTTCCCTATGTTTCCAAAAAAGTCGTTAAACACTGTTGCGATATCTTTTTTCTCGTGATATTCTACATTTTCGTGAACGATGGACTCAATTGTTTTTGTGGCGTTATAATTCGGTTTAAAGCATGAATTAAGCAGGCGCCAAGTTTTTTAATATTAGTTTTGTATTCAGTAAATTTGCGCGTTAAGTAGTTTTGTTTCGATGTTCATATTTGATTTGTCACATGATTCCTGAATCTTTTATACGTAACTTTAGATGTTCGTCCTTCGTATAGTAAGGCTAGGTTCGCTTGACGTTTCTTTACATTGATCACGATATCTTCAGTAATCCAGGGTTTTTGTCTATTTTTCGGCGTTATTGTGCGGGTTATTATTGGACAACACTGGTTGTATGCGGTCGTTATAATTCAGTTAAATTTAGTATTGCTTCATCAATGTTAATCGCATTATTGTCTAGTTCATATATGTCATATGATGGCATTAATTTTTCTAGAACATTTCGCATTGTTACGTAGTTATTTTCGTTAACACAACGATATGAAAAAGTCTAAGCCTGTGGGCTGGTACAAGGACTGTGGACATTTTTCTTGATGAGAAACACCGGGAAATGGTCAGAAAAGTCAGAAATTATTATTCCGGTAAGAAAATCAGTCGGATCTAATATAACAATATTATCGAGCAACGTAGCAAATTCGGATGTAACACGTGTAGGTTTCGTGATGATTGGAAGGAAGGAGTTAAACTGAAGAACATTTATGAAGTTTGAGATTTGTTCACAGCTTTCACATTGTAGAAGATCGTAGTTGAAATCCCCGCAGATTATTATGTCATTGTTTAGAGATTCGTTAAACTGAGAAATTATGCTTTGAAGCTCGTTCAGGAAAGAGACGTTACAAGCTGTTGGGGGTCTATTACAGTCCCAAGCATAATTCGTTTACCATTTTTCTTCAGTTCAATAAATAAAGTCTCAATATGTTCACGATTCATGGCTCCATTTAAAATGATTTTCGAAGAAATGTGTTTAGATATGTTGATGAAGATGAATTGATGAATAAAATCGGAGTTCAAAGCAAATGATAACCAACGTGTCTTGTGAAGGTCCAAAAACAATTTCTGAATGGACTACGCGTACTGAATTGATTTGAGCAAATGCATATCCACCACGAAACCATTAGTGTCAAGCGTAAATTGGAAAAACACTTATTTTCTCGATAACACCGAGAGCAAATTTTTGAGAATTGGAAGCATATACCGTGGTTCTATGACTCCAGATTCTTCATCCTTCTGAACGATGGACAGATAATGTATGGAGACTGCCACATGAAACTATGGATCCATCGTGCATCCTCTCAACTGCGCAGACATCTCGAGGCTTTGTGCTGCTCTGAGGCTGTATTTACTTGAATGAAAATTTATTTTCGGCTCTTTGCAGTAACAAAATGAACTCCCATGACTATTTTAACCTTTTCTAAGCATGTTCAATTTACCCTGGCATTTACTTTTCCTGATGAGGACGAGGCCACACAGACACACGATTCACGAGTTTAATTTATTCCATTATTATTCTCATGACTCGCTTTACTTGAATTTCGAATGAATTTTCTTCATTCAAAGCGATTTCAAGAGTCACTATACATTTCTGACTTAAAGGAGCACCCCTGTATTTTTCAAACTCGTTTTTAGAAAAGAATGAGTGTTCATTTGAATATCATATGTAAGCCATGCAAGAGTGGTGTTAATCAACAGTTCATTATTAAAAGTTCATTTTTCGCACACTAAGTTAATGTTTTGCAAACTGCTTCTGGTATTCGACACGCCGAAAAAAATTAGTATAGTTTTTACGAGGCTAGCGTCGCACTCTTGGCGGTGGATGTTCAGTTTTAGGTAGGCACAGCTGGTGTCGCACAGCGCTCAGGGACGGCATGGTTAACAGCCCTGATGCTGAAGCGCGTGACTCCTGTCGGCGCCGAAATGCGCACGAACCTAAAAGCACTGCATGATCCTAAAAACTTAATACGCTAGTGGATGCATATGAAACCCACGTAAGCCATGTAGTCTTCGTAAAATGTTGGCGAGAGAAGGAATCATACAACATGCAGATAGTACTGGATGACGGTTTTGAGACTGCAGCAAACGGTTCAAGGAAAGTCAACAATCATGATACTATATACCTGACATGGATGACAATTCCTAGACGTATCCCAAAATTAAACAGAATTGGTTTCGCAGGCACACAAAACATTGAGGATACATTATCTAGAGCATCGTTACGCCAGTAAATAAAAAAAAGGTTATTTCAAGCTTTACGAGACTTCTCGCCAGCATTACTTACTAAAATGACAAGTCATTTTGAACGGCAAACCTTTGAAACTGTCGATTAGTGGCTCGAAGTCCTGACTGGAATTGAATAGTGAGTAAGGCCTTCGGACAAAAATTTAGTTGCCTGTTACTTAGCTTGTTTAGGACCACAACGACCTTGAATAAATGCGGAAATTGTTTTATTGAGTCTAGAAGTATCCCAATGTACTTCTGGTCGACTTAACACTACTCTTGCATCAACTGATCTCGTAGTACGACCTCAGTAAGAAGACTCTTCTTGACTTCTTATTTGTCATTCGAAGGATCTCACAATGTTTTTTTTTGGTCTCATGTCTGGGGACTTTGATGGCGAAGCGTAATGCCTTACCTGACCCAAATGATTACCTAGCCAATAATATTAATGAAACTTTTACTCGATGCACTTGGTAGTTGTTTTCCTGATGAACGGGAAAAGACACATACCATTCTTCATTCAGATATCGGGCAAATGGTGAAACTTAGTTATCTAACAGTTCAATGTAGTTATGCAGGTGTAGTTTGACTGATACTTAAGCTGAAGAACAGGGCTGTGTACTTGAAACAGCTCAAGAAAATGACTCACCTTCATTCTATTCGTTCAGCTCATTGCTTTACATACCTCATTGAATGTTTCATTAAGCTATCGATACACACGACGGCGAGCTTCATTGCTGTCTAGACAGAATTGTGATTCATCGGACAACATGACATTTTTCCAGGCCTCTGTAGTCCAATTTGCGTGTGCTTTGGCCAACATAAAATGAGAGATGTGGTGGGCAGAAGCTAAGATCAGTTGTTTGTAATTCATTCTATTCCGAGTATTTATGTATTACATGGTGCTTCCTACGAAGTGTTCACTCAGAACCAGCAATAGAAGAGCGTTTCCGGTCAACAATTTGGGACCCAAGGTGGTGGTCCCTTTCGCTTAGAATTTTCGCCGGTAAGAGTTTTATCTTAACTGGCGCCTACTCTTGATTGTTTCCATTGTTGGTAGACCTGCATAACAGTGTGGCACAAAACATTGGGTCTCCCTAAACACGGCTAAATGCAGTAGCCTCCGCCTTGCAATCTCAAGACGCCTTGTTTCTTTCCCATCGTTTGGGAGCAATTAAAAAACAAATCCCTACCTAGCTAGCGCTGAATGAAAATTGATGCATTTTCAGCTCTTGCATGTAAACGAACTTCGGTCACAGCTTCTAACAGCGAGTAAAAGCGTAGCAAATAAATCGGTGACTAAAATGAGATACCTTTACCGTGAACCTAATGTCAAGAAATTCTACGTACACGAAGAATGTATAAATTATTGAAGATCAGGAAGAACAGAATGAAATAGATGCTGAAAACTCAGAAGGTTGATACAGTAGACCCCTGTAGTCGATGGTACCCTGCTGCCAGTGAAAACATTTATTGTGCACGTTTCCATGCATGTGTTCCATATTCTGTCCAGCTGTTGCAATTGGGAATGAGATTTTTATTGTTTTAGCAGCTTAGAATAAGTAATGAATATTTTGAAACCATATGTTGTAAGAATTGTTCAAAAGACATTGAAACTTTTATGGGCTGTTAAATTCAACAACAATAGCCGTTATTATTCAAAGCATCAAGTTGGTGATATTAACAATCATAGAGATAGTGTATTTTTAATTTATATTCTAAAAATTTTTCAACAACTGTACGAACCGGCTCACAAATTGTACAGGCTAAGAATATATCGGGTTTGTGCAAGAGTTGTTACCGATTTAGATGAGAAGAATTGAAAAATATCTAAATTGATATTGTGTATATTTATCTTGACTTATAATTTCTTGAGTACTTTACACCTCTTTATTTTGAACTATTCAGGAATCATTCATATTTTGCTGCATTATTTACACCCAACTAAAGAACATATCAGACATCGCCCACTCACAGCGCGACAGACCAATTAAAGCTCTCCTAGAAGAACTTGAATGGCAGGTTTTATCCCATCCATCATGTTCTCCCGATCTCGCCCCTTCTGATTATCACTAATTTCGAGGATTACAAAAGCATTTAATTAAATAGCCTTAGGTTGACATCACGGGAAGAAATTAAAAATGAGTTATGTTCCTATTTCGAACCAAAACGTATGGAATTTTACAAACAAGTCATTAATAAACTCGTTGATATATCAGGTCATAAAAACCCAAGGATGTTGTCGCTATGAATAATTCTTCAAAAAATAACCAGTTTTTCATTCTCTAAAATTGAGCTTACAAATCGGCAAAAACATTTGCATCAACCTGATAACATACTCTCACCTAACTCTGTACTGAATGTAAAACTTGCACATTGATCCCGCGCGTGTTATATTTGTGATAAAAATTTTAATCGGTGTCCACAAACTTATAATAACTTCGAAAAACTCACAAAGCCACACTACGGAACTAAACGCGTGCGCAAAAACAAATAGCATTTCCTTCCCCTCCTTCTCCCTCCAATCCCAGACCTCGGTGTAGTGACATGGGGGAGCTTGGCTTGGCTCGTGCATTTTAGTTCCAAAATACTGATGCGAGTAGTCAAGTCAATCGTTACAGTTGCGCTGATGTGAATCATCTAAAATCTAACTTGCCGCTGAAGTAGCGAGGAAGACGACTCTTGTTCTCGACAGTGACTGTGGAATGGATGCATTGGCGCAGTTGCAGCAGAGAACAATTTGCTGACCCTGAGACTTATGCTGCAACAGTATGCGGTAAAACGACGCTAACTTGAATCGTACCGCAGGAGAGTCGGTCAATGCTTGGAATAATGTGGAAACCTGCTCTATCGTTGTCAGCAATCATGGTGCCGATGCCGGGAGCGATTTTTAGTCTGGTAATACCATTCTTACTACCATTCAATGAATATCATTTCTTTCTCGGTGTTATTTTTTCCACTCACTTGAGCAGAACTCATGTCTATAAATTTAAAAAGTAAAAGAGCTAAAAGCTCACAATGCAAGCATTATTTTTGCGATTAAATGCGTGGAGTGCATGAAAGAGAGGCAGGATGTTGGCTGGGTGTTGCACGGAGGTGTTCGCTGCGCCCACTAACGGCGGCTCCTACCTCAAATTTTGGCTCGCATTCGGAGCAAATAATCGACTGATTAATACTTGGTATCTTGGAATAAGTCTTGCAACTTTTTCAAATATCAAGAAATCATTTCAAGTTTCTGAATTTTAACTCAAAAATTTCATTATGCATGTTTATTTATTGGCGTACTGAAACAATTAGAGTTAAAATCTACAGCACATGCTGGAAGCGAGTATAAGAAGTTGTTTCTTAAGGAACTTGATCAGTTGAGCCATAATCTTTACTTGCAGTCGTATCAGAACTTAATATTTACAAGGTACTACAAAGAGCATTGTCAGGGAATGTTATAAGCAAAACCAAATCGAATTTCTTAAACGCGTACGAAGTATTCGTACAGTGAACACTTTATTTAAAATATCGCCGTGTAAGCAAAGAGCACCTTAGAAAGAGTGAAGTATAGGGAAGTGAGTGGGCTGCCCATTCGCTGATTACTGTGCATTTTGTTCTATTAGGGGTCATATTCAAACCAAACCAGATCTTGAGAACTTAATCACAAGCCAGCGTAACTTACTTGGGCTTGTCTTCAATGGTCGGGAGATACTGCCCAGTAGACTTGAGATGTTCATCCAGCTCTTTTTGGATGGTCGTTTGCCAATCGGGATATAGGCACAGGAAAAGTATGCAAAACCCGACAACGGATGAAGTTGTTTCTGCTCCAGCTCTGAATAGGTCGTTGCTAAGAGCCATCAGCTGGGACTCTGAAAAAAGAAAATTCCAAGTTTTAGAAATTTGTGTCGCGAACATTTCAAGAGAGTGCTTTCACAACTGCTCGTTGAAAAATTTATGTACTAGCCTAGTCAGTGATTCAAAGGCTTCTGTTGCCAAGATGAAAAGATGAAAATTTGAAAAACTTTGTTTGCACGTTGCATGCTCAAGACAATAACTTTGCATGCTCGAAGCAATAATAGTCCAACATCGAGAATTTTTTGTGAGAAATTGGACGGAAGACTCATGATAAAATTAAGATTCTGCTGGGATAAATTGCACAGGAAAATATCATGAAGAAAAATACGAGTGCACTAGACGTTCTCTCTATTACACCGTGCAACGCTGAAGAAAAGTACTAAAGATTTGTGGCTATTTTTCATGCTAATTCCCCATATCATTTTGCATATTAAAATCGCCACAGGTCTCATGTACTTTTTTGTGCGTTGCACAGATTTATTATAGTGTTCGTTTATTTAATTGAATTTATCACTTAATATTTTATGTTTCAAAGCTGGTGCTTAAGATTATATTTTACTTTCAGATCTTTTGTGTTTTTATCAATGAGTGCAAAAATGATCTGTACAGATACTGTTATGTATTCGGAAAATTAACATTTTCGAAAGCATTACACGCCATAACAAGAAATCGCGCAAGGCGCTCTTTGATTGTGACAAAGGAGACCAGGACAAGTCTCGGGTCCTCATTTGTGCTGCCTGACGTGTGTGAAGACACAGAGCGCCTGATATGCAAGAAAAAATGTTCACTTGAAGTTTAGAGTGCCGATGATTTGTCATGAACAGAAAAATCTCTCTAAAGACTGCTGTTTCTATCAGCAAGACTTTACGTACTGCGCTATAACAAAGAAAAAGAAATAGATTGTGTATTCAAATTTGCTATCACCAATACGCCCAGTAAAGTACTCAAATGATTTGCCCTGCATGTGCTCAAACCTCCAGATCATGAAATACGGAGTTCCAGTAATGCAGATGAACATTCCAGTGGTGAATATATAAAGACTTATCATCCCGGAAGCGAGAGTAAACCTGCACCATTTGGTCAAATGGCTCTTAATGACTTGGGCAGTGATCTCTATTTCACAAAAGACAAAAAGAAAAAGAAAAGAAAGAAAAAGAAAAGCTTGCCTTTGAGTCATCCAAGAAAGTTTGCAATAACTTCCTGAGGAAGATCGTTCAGATAACTAACTATGCATGTGGTATGAGCGATCTGCTGAGTCACTATCATGATTTGGGATGTAACATGTTTTCAAAAGTTCATGTGGTCCATTCTCATTTGGATTTTTTTTTGAGGAGAATCTTGCTGATGTGAGTGACGAACATGGCGAGAGATTCCATCATTTTTTACAGTTATGGAGCAACGATTCAAAGAAAAATCGAACCCTGGCATGTTGGCAGCCTACTGCTGGAATATAAAAAGAGAAGATCACACTCCACACAATAGGCTTAGAAGGGCAAATGTCATTTAAACTGACTGGTGCGTATTTTTCAAAAAATGATCAATAGTAATAACATGTGGTTCACAGTACAGGGAAATGGTGCCTAAACTGGAAAAATAAAAGTCGAAAACAGAATTGAAACATTCTCATCGCGAAATAGGCCTTACGTAACATGTACTTTTTTCACCTGAAATTTGTCTCAGTGGTATGGGAAGTGATCAATTAAAGATGTTTTCTTTTGCGGCACAGTTTGTAGACATTGAATAAAATACCTGTAGTGAAGTTCAGTTAACACAAGTTTTTAGATTACTTGTAGCCGAACCTGCGATGTATAAACGGAAATTAAAGGGAGTCATAGAATTTCATTTCAACGATAATCAAAATAAATGCGCAAAATAAATTTAGTAATAAAATGCGGAGAAATTAAATTGGTTTGTTTCCATAAAATTTCATACGCAACAAAAACTCGGAATCACCTTTCATACAATTTAGTGTAACTTGTTAGAATGTTTCATATTTTGGATTATGAAATAGAGAATTAATTTCACAACGGCCTCTCATAATATATATACAGTAGGTTGAGTTATATTTCTTTTGATAATCCAATCAGGGTGAAGACCTTGGATTAATGTACAGTGATAAAACTCTGAGCAATAATGAGGCAACAAATTTGAATGTAAAACAAGAAATGCTTTTTTGAAAAAGCCTTCATAAAAATGAATCAAGGTTTAAAAATTTTCTTTGATATTTGAGCCATGATATTCATAAAATAGTGCATCAAACGAACATGCCCTGCTTTATGCACCATTAGCTGTTGCTGTCCATTTGTATTGAATTATGTTTTCCCGTCTTCTTTTTTTACATAAAATAATTCCGCACGTATTTCATAAAAACACAGATTCCTTAATCGATATTGCCATGTCGACAAACTGTATACAGCTAATTCTTGATAAGCTCGATTAGTTTTTCTTACCAACAATGTAACAATAGCCTCGTGCGCCTATACGTCAATTTCAGCGCATTCTGCACGTTCTGCTTGCATTCTTCCAGGGCTGGGGTTTTGCAGTATTGCCAAAAATTGCTTTATTTTTATTTCCTTTCAAATAATCGTCGCTTCAAAATTTGCTCACGCATGTATGTTGTGAAAAAACATCCTCTTGATATTCGATCAATATTTAAAAATGTGTATATTCTTCATTTTCACAAAATCTACGTTGATTTCAGGAGGGCGGAACTTTTAAGTGCATTTGGCTGAATGTTGATCGCAGACAAAGCTAAATTGTAAAATACGGCATACGAAGATATTATGAAGGTTTTCAAGAAATTCCAGCAACTCGTCATTTTCCAAAATATTCAAATTTGGAAGAAAAAATTCTTCGTGATTATCTTAAATGCGTGTTTAGAACAATGAATCTCACCTGTAAATGTTGGATCGCAGTCGGGTTTTCGCATCTCATTCAGGTAGATGCCCAGGAAGCTACCCTTGTTATCGTCATCATCCTCTTTCTTGCGATCCTCGATTGCTCTCTGTGAAGATAAACAAGGAGTACGTTTAGTGAAGTAAAATAATTGAATTCAAGCTTTGTATCTAGGGTTTGCATCTTGGAATCCCGGATGATTTGGGGCTGAAATTTCCCTGTCCGTGAATTCCTTTTTCCCGGGAATTCCCGGGATTCTAAATAGTGTATATATTTCAAGATATGAATGAGAATATAACTTAAAATCATGCTGTTTAATATGATTAATCAATTAGAGAGCTCAAGAAGAGACTTTAGTGTTTTAATATTATTGCAATCTACATCACTACACCGTGTAGTCTACACTATCTCATACAATAGTTCAACTATTGCATCAGAATGTATTTTGTGGTTTAGTTTTTCAGGTAATAAATAATAGACTGTAATAAAAACGATAACAGCGGCCGATGTTGTAGAAACTAAAGCCTTTGTGTGGCCGTACTATGTTAACGATGCAACTGATGAAAGTGCGACGTGTATGAAATGGAGCAAGAGTTTACTTTGCAAAGGCTGGTCTACCAGTGGTTTGTTAAGTCACCTAGAGAGTAAACACAACATAGTGAAGCCTGAAACTGAGGACCCAGTTGCGTCAACTACCCAGTCTAAATTTTTCGCCACCTACATACACGTTTTTCGACGCCCAAGTAATTAAATCGCTCGGGCGGCGAAAAACACGCATGCTACGGCGAAAAAGTCCGTGAAAAAGTCTCATCTTTAACAAATTCCAGTAGCATATATGGAAAAATATAAAGATATCCTGAGATCCCGGGATTATCTTCGTAAAACCCCTGATTCCGGAATGTTGAATGGTCCCAGGATTGCAAACCCTAGGTGTATCAAATAAAGTATTTATCCAACATTAAGTGTCATTTCTTTGCTGATTTTTACGCACCACACTAGCTGTTAGTATATCTCCGTTGATTCGATTTATTTCGTACTCAATTCGACTAGCTGATATGGGATATTCTCAAAAAACATTCCCATAAATACACGACAATTTTAATTAAATCTGTTAACTTCTTCCCGTCTGCTTCATTCTCAAGAATTTAGGTAGATAAAAACGGAATTGTTTGGAACATGTCAGTTTACATTTAACGATAATTAAAATGTCGAGCATGAATTTAGAGTATATGTTTCTAAATAAGTCAAAAACAAGTTAGCAATTACAGGAGACAGGTCAGAACCCATGGCTAGTCCATCTAGTTGTTGATATATTATCTTTTGAACACGAAATAAAAATCTTCAACAAAGGTTTCCAAAAAACGCTTGAATTGCTGTCTGTCATAATTCACAAATAGGCTATTGTTTAGAAAAATTCTGTCCAGTAAAATTTCGATTCGATTCAAAAGATTCAACATCAAAGCTGCACATGAAAAGGTCATTAGTATTGTCGATACAGGATACTTCACGAATGAAATGACTAGAGTTCTCCACTGTATAAGGACTAGTGCTAAATGGAGTTGGGATGGGGACCAAACGTACACAAAGCCTGGAGCCAGCAGTACTGCACACAGAGAGAATAGGTCTCATGGGCAAGTCAGGCTTGTGTGCTTTGGGTAATCCATACAACACTCCCAATCCAGACCCACTAGCACGGCTGGACTTGTAAATTTCATTTGATAAAACTTCAGTGTCTTTATCCTTCTAAAGCCTATATACCTAAGCCTTAGTTACCACAGATCCAAAGACTCTTATTGTGAAACTCGACAATAAGATCAACTGAAGGCTTAAAAAGGAAGGATAAGAGCTTAACAGCTTAATTTTTTTCAAAATCTTTGACACTCTCACCTCCAAATTTGGCGCTTATTTATTGCGTTTAGGAAGAAATGCACTACGACAAACAATGATTTTTTGCGTTGGGATAAAATTGCGATACTGATGACAGGTAATATCTTCAATGCAACAATAAAGAGCTATAAAGTATGAGAGTGGAATAGTTTTAAAGTTATTTCAGTCGTAAGCACTATTTTTTTATGTTGTAGGACAAAATAATTTACTTTTGCGTACACGAAAATTTTCTGAAATCAAGTTCTACCAAATTAGCATTTTGTAGTGAGTAACCAGTAGTATTGTGAAGTAGCGCGATCCATGCTGTGGAGTAAAGTTAGTTAAGTAGAGATTGTAGTGATAACTAGAATCGTAAATTCAACTATAAATATCTACAAACTTTTGCATAGAATATAAAAAAATACGACGCCAGGAATCATGAAAAACTCAAACGCTTCAAGAAAAGTGTGGGCTAAAATGCCTATCGTGGAACACAAAACATTCATATTTTCCCCAAATAAAAAAAACACCCTGTGTTAATTACTGAAAGAATGACATGTGAAACATGACACTAAATTTTGTGATATTGCTAACCATACACCTCAAAATTTTATTGTTTTTTATCCATCCTTCCTATGATTTTGGCCTTCCGAATTTCCTACTCACAATGAATACTTGCATGGCTTATAACATCTGAGAAGAAGAAGTCAATAATAAGGCAACATCAGCAACACACATTTCTACACTGATGAGCCCTGGAGCTTACCTTGCATATGCTGAAGTGGCTATAAAACTCTACTAATATTTTTTTATCGTTCTATATATTTTTTTAACTTTACTTGTTTTTTATACGTAAAAGGTGATTTGTTTGATAAATGGTTCAACGAAAACTCTGGGGACATTTCTGACAGGAATGTTTTGAGCTGTTGTCTTAGGAATCGTTGCGGAAGGTCTAAGTTTTTCGGATCGGTGTTTTCATGAAAAACCGATTTTTCATTTCCACTTACATGAATTAAAGAAATTAAATCATTTTATTTTCGGTCAAAAGGAAATCACAAACTAATTACTTGTCGATACTTTTCAACAGTGGAGTTTATGTGGGATGAAAATATTATTGCTGGTTAGGCATCCTACGAAACAAAGTTTTCATGTACTGTGTGTACTTTTGGACACGCATTACTTTTGTACGCGTTCCCTCCTTTTAATGCGTCGGTTTCCTCTGTTTTTTGTCTTAAACACATCTATATTCATCTTTTAGGTTCTCTCTCACCGATAATCAAATCCCACGGAATAAATTATTGAACATCCTCTTAGATACAAACTCAAGTGGTGACAACCAGACCCGATGATAGCAATAA
The DNA here is from genome assembly GCA_014220935.1 of Platorchestia sp. MABIK. Classification (NCBI taxonomy): domain Eukaryota; kingdom Metazoa; phylum Arthropoda; class Malacostraca; order Amphipoda; family Talitridae; genus Platorchestia; species Platorchestia sp. MABIK. The sequence goes on along the minus strand of JACJUY010001692.1, from coordinate 93,117 downwards.
TTTTATATTGAGAAATACCTACTCATATGCAGTCAAACACATCATGCCAGAGGCGATGGCGCCTTCCCCGATGCGGTTCCATACACTTGACATGGCTTTCAAGGAGTCCTTACCGCCAGAAATTCGTTGATATCTTTCAACGTCTTCGCTTGAGTCGAGTAGCCGATCAAATCTGGGCAAATATGGCGCAGCCATGGGAACATGATGAGCAGCCCGCCGCTGATCTGATGTGACAACAAGCGAATACGAACTGAATATGTGCGATGTGTCAAAGGCCATGTAGTCATAAAAAATCTACAATTGATGATAAATCGCTGTAGATATTGTGATTGAAATTACATTTAATGATTTATTCGTGCAGAATTTTTTTTCAAACGCTAACTTTCATGTACAAATGAAGGCTAAGGGGTATGAAAACTACTGAATCACCTAAACTCTCCACAAAAAGACAAATTCGCCATCCTACTTCAAATCGTCATGTCTAAACATGTTCGAACGCTAATAAAAAGTCGTTACGTATGAACGAACGCTAGTTATGGAAAAATCTAAGGGTTTTATGTTAAGTAAACCATCAGTGGCTTACGCCAAGTAATGATGTTTGTTCTGGACGTTGCCGATTGTACAATTATGCGAGGAGAAACATGTAAAGTAAAAATTTGTTCGATAACAAAAAGAAAAAAATCGAGGAAATTATTCATTAAGTTCTTAATAAACTATAGTTGAGTAAAAGTCTGTTTTTTCCCTTATATTCATAGCATATGTTCATCTGAAGGCATTGGCTCAATATCAGAGCTGTGGCACGCTCTGGAACGTCGGTACTGAAAATAAATTTGACAAGCTCATGGTTTGTATCTTAGTATAAAAGTCATTTAGGTTATCTCATGATCTGAGCATTCAAATACATACATGCGTACAGTAGATTTCATGTTCAAGCCTAAATATTTGAACTTTCGTGAAACTGCTAGAAATATGAAATCTGAATTCGGAAAAATCTCGATAAACCTGATGTGGATTACTCAAAGTTTTTTTACAGATTTCTGTGCCATTTTCAAAGAACCCATGAAGAAAAAGTCTCAGCGTCAGTTGATTTATTAAAAATTATCATAGAAGAGTAGAATGTTTATACATGCTATGTATATACATGCTATTTGCCTTTCACATTTGCGCTGACGGGTGTAGATATCGAGTGAACTAGGCGCACTTGGTTTCTAGGCTTAACCATCGGAGACGGGTGCGTTGTGAAATCGGGAACAATTTGATCAATTTCACTCCTCAGTGTGCACCGTCTTTCTTTGTGATCAAAGATGTCTTTCGGTTTCCAAAATCATTCGTAACGATGCGAAATAGACCGATGACGGAGCAAACGAACGCTTTTTAGAGTTGAAAATAACCAAGTTTGTGATATTTTGTAATGTTATATAAGAAGCGATTCATCAAATTATACGTCTTTCGTTTTACTGGCTTATCCGTTCCCATTTTGTTTGCTCATAAATTCGAATACTCATCGGAGACCGTCCAATTTCAAATTTTCGCGGCCTATCCTTCGAATGCAAACTATCTGGAAAGTTTTCCGAGTTTCATTGAGAAGTATCGTCTCACTCACCCAATCCAAATAAATGTAAATAAAGCATTCGAGGCAGAATTGTATACCAATAGCTTGGAATAACAAAAATCTTACTAAACATACATTAATCTTTTAGCCATCTTCAGACATAAAAAATTTATTGCTCTATTGTAGCAGATGTCGAGGAACAAACCACGGACGTTTCTTCGGAAATCCCCCGAACAGGTTTTGTCCTGTTCTAAATACTCTTTGCCTTTTTACAGAAAGATTCAAAACAGAGTAAGCGACACAGATAATTTCACACTTTATTACAAATTACTGCCTAAAAATTTCTGAAAAGAGGTGAGAAAATTTCTCTGTGTTGTCACCAAAGCCTGTTAAAAATCTGTCATGTAATTATCACAGAACCACAGCCCTATGTCATAAATCCAAATGGATGCTCCTGAACACAAAGTTAACACATATTATTTTGTTATATACGTAAGAATTTTACAAGGAACAAAAATGCTCAGTCTGATTAGTTTATGACGAATCAGTTTGATCAGTTCTCATAGTAAGCTGCTAAAAAATTTCACATGCTTCCTTTAATTTAAATGCAAATGTAGTTGGTAGACGGAGCTGAGCGATAAAATGTACATGAGAGACTAGATAAGAAATTTATGAATTTTACTGATCTATCTACCCAGATTGCTATTGAGAAGCATTCTGAACACATTCTGAATACAGCATTATGAACAGTAAATTTTTAAAATCTAAGTCACCTATTTTCTATCAAAAACTATGCAGCATGGTTCCAATGAATTTCAATCAAAATTCCTACATGAGGACGCAAACTGATGCAAAACTTAAATTTCCTAGACTGTTTTCACGTTTTTTTAGAGTTGGCTCTACTGAGATACTGTGTGTGCAAACGTACGGATGCGCTTTCACGGGTCTCGGCTCACGAATGTGTGACGGGAGGCACAATACAATTATGGTTGACTTGAAATGGTCGATGTTGCATAAGATACGATTCAGTCTCACAAAAATGATTAAGTAAGCGCATCAATTGAGTAATTGAATGATGCCATCAATTTGCATGATGAAACAAATACAATTAAACAGTGAAATTAAAATGAAATGGATGGAAAAAATTTAAACACTCGGGGACAATGAACGAAACTAACTCAGAACAGATCGCTTGAAAATAATACGATGAGCTTAAAATTGCGGTAATTGAAAAATCTTTAGATAAAATGATGATGAAGTGTTTTACGTGGTTAGGCATTTAACAGAACGTTGACAGAAACGGTCAGCACGCGTATGTGTAGAAACTGACTGGTGCCATGAGCTATAGATACGAGTTCCAAAATTAAACTTACAGTCACTAAGATCTTGTTTTCAATAATTTTTTCACAACCTGAGCAACACTTGGACCTTGAGAAAACTAAGACCAACTTCAACGCCTTACTAACGTGCTCCACTGTTTATTTTCACATGAAATATTCGGATGATGTATCATGTGGGTTGTTGTTTCAAATTTCAAATGCACGAAACTAGAATGAAAATGTAAATGAAAAATTTTCCGGTAAACAATTACTAAAAAATCAGTATTTTTTCATTCTAGTTAAAAACATTATTCAATTTCTAATGCTACTTGACTGGCTTACGGTGCAGACTTAGATGATCCTAGGATAAATCATGCAAAAAACAACACCTGGCTAGTCCTGAAGAATGTGTAGAGAAGTTGTACGAGCTCGTGAAGTTTTTTGTCTTTGTGGCTGAGTCGCTCACCGCCCAGCACCGCCCACAGCACCGTGATGGCAGCCACAGCAAGCTCCGGCTGATCAGTCAAGGTAAATAAGATATATGGGTTAGAAGATTGAGCTTTGGAATTGCTAATTATCAAGAGACGTTCGATCGTGACCAAGGTGACATGATACAAATTTTCTTCTCATCTTATTTCATGCGCTTTAAAGCAAGTTTTAGGTTTAGGATCGGACGAACAATGTAAACGAATAACAAATAAAATCATTTTCTTTGTCAGAAGGTTCATACACTATAGGGAAGATGTCCGGCTTCCATGAAGTGCGTATGAGCATAGTTATATTACTTTTTATTTCTTCCTGATTGATTTGAAACAAGTTTATATTTTTCTTTCATAAATAAACACCCACATTTTGTCTCGTCGGAACCCTATTCACCAAAAATAGCGGATGGGTGGCTTGTTCAAGCAGAAAAGTTCTCATTAAAAGTCACGTAGAAAAAAGACGACTCTCCAAATGACCGAGCATGGGAGTCGTCTGATGGACAGTGGCAGACCATGAAAGTCACAGAGAGAAAGTGTCAGTTTTATTGAAACCAATACCAATATGATTGAATATAGACAAGAGAAATCGAACAGCTCGACTGAAAGTGTAATCAGTGCTTGATGCTCTCATAATAAAAACTGGTAACCAACTATAAGCCTTCATCAAGGTTTTTGGCTCCTGAGCAATTTCAAGAATTGTGCACGCAATTTTCCCGTTCTTATTCTGTTTATCCTTTTGCAATATTTATTGACGTTCCTTCAATTAGGGATCCCTGCTTCTAACTTTCAGAGATCTAACGCGAAATAATCTAATACACTGTTTCGGTTTTTGTAGGAATGGTCCAAGTAACCGCAACAGAAAGCTCTTCAAGATTTCTACAAGGAATCGTTCGTATGATCAAACAATGGCAAGTTGTTTTAACTATCCATGCCAATTTTATCCATGCAACACTTCAGAAAACGACTTCGGCGAATTGCGGACAAGCATCGGCGCCGAGAAAAGGTGCCCCAGCCTCCATTATAACTTGGATCAGGTTTCCTGTATTTCTCAGTTCAGTTTCTCCCAAACAAATTAATGAAAACACAGTTCTGCAAGGAAGTACCCATCATTATGATTCCATGGCCATCGTAAATGAAGATCCTAATTTCTTTCAATTTTGATTGAACTCGATAAAACATTTGAAAGAAAGGAAGATTCATTTCTCCTTTCGATGGACTATAATTCTTACACTTCGACTACAGTTCGAAATCTGTGACATATGCTTCATCAATGTTGTGGGTAGGGTGCTCGTAAACTTGACTCTCATGTTGATGGAGGTATCATTTTGATATTTGGGCACCTCTACTGTGCTTTAAAGATTTCAATTATCTCCGTTTAGTCCCCGCTTTTGATTTCACGCACGCGCTAAGAGGATCATAAATCCTAAAAATTCACTGAAATTCGTTCAGTTAATATGAAAAACATTGATCACCATGTACGAATGACGTAGCGCACGATTTGAAGTGTATCTTCTTTTGCGCTTTATGTAGAAGCGATGTAGCAAAAAAGAATATTTGTGTAGAAAAATAAACCCTGCAAGTATAGTTGCTGCTCGAAAGGTCGATTCAGACGTCTCGAAACACCATTTTTTCCATATCCAAACCATGTTTTTTACCAAAAAACGACGCATCCAAAAAGCTGTCAACATTAGGGAGGGAGAAATTGACAAGGAGGGAATAGAATGTCACACAGCCTACGAGCACACTCACCAATAAACTATTTTTGTTTTTCAAAGCGTTTTTGCGAGGATATTTCAAATTCATCACTGCGCTGCCACTCAGTGAAGCTTGGTGTTATATTTTTTCAAATTCTGAGCGCTGAGTCAATATTTCTCGAACACTGATGAAAACGGAGAGTGGACACTATACTGGATAATTTACAAGGACCATAGTAGTGTTGCAAAATTTGTTATGCATAAAATATTAAAATTACATCTCACTTACAATATGAACTAATTTAAAGCCTAGAAAAAGAATAACTACAGTACTATGAAAAAATTAAAATTGCTCAAAACATTGATATATGTGGGATCAGTAATTTAAATGAGTTGAGGGTTGTAAGGTACCAAGCGTTTGAGTATTTGGCCGTGAGCGGCTTCTAGGGTTGTCGGTCAAGCGTGGCAGAGTGATCCCATTATGAACTGTGAAATAACATGGCTCCATAACATTTGAGAATGCGACTGAAATCTCCAAACCAACCCATCAAAGTTTCTGCGCAGAAAAAATCTCAACCTGTTCGTGAAGTTTGAGTTTTAAGGGAACACTTGTCGCTATAAGACACGAAATGATTTGACGCCAAAAACTGAAAGTTTTAATTTCAAAACTTTCCGAACCTTTTATAAATTAATCCTACTGTCAGCTGAAAGAAACGCAGTAATGGTTACATACAATACAGGCATTGAATACCTAGAAAATTAGCCCCTAACCTAACAATGTTTTGAAAAATGTCGGGCTATTGTGACCTGGTTTATTTTTAAAATGGATTGAGTTCTATAATCCAAAAATCTTCTGTATTCGTTATTTTTGCTCTTCGCAATTGCAACCTGGATCACGGCCACGGGCTAAAATTTCCCGACATCGAACAGAATGCAGTAAATTTAGATAAATTTAATGCGCACCACACTCTTTCTCGAGGATAAATGACTTTAGATATAAATATTCCTTGTTCACAACGTATGCTGAGATTAGAGACTATTGTAATGAGGGGATAAATTTACAATGACTTTTTGTATGTCTGAATACGGAAACATTTGAGATTGGTTTCGGGTTTATTCTGCTTAAAGTAGTAGTAGTAGTGTTCTGCTTAAATTAGGAAAAACGCTTAAAGTAAACAGTTCACAATTAAGGAAAAATCAAAGCATTTCATAGAAACTGAAGCATATCAAAGCTAAAGAAAAATTTCTATTTAAGTCGTTGATTTTTTGCAGAATTGCTTTTGAGAATTTTCTACGCCTGAGATTGAATATGCACCACGTTTTCTTAGGTAAAATGGGTCTGTGTTCATTTTTTTATTCTTGAAATGGTTCTGTAATTTTTTTAATTATTCATATGGGAATGAGAATAATGCTTATGTTGTACTTAAGAGAGTATTTCATTTAGTTGAATTTGACATGTTAAAACAGAGCTTGAATTTGAACAGAGTTTGAAGAGATGTTGGGAAAACTCACTTGAATCTGAAATGGACCTTTTTTATCGCCCAATTCATGTATTAGCTCCTTGATCTCGTCGAGGATTTGGTCGTGGTGCGCCGTCTTCCCAAGGCCAAGGTTCCGCAGATGGTGCAGCGTGAAGCGACGTTGGGTCGTCCAAAATTGTCCTTGTGTGAACATGATGCCTGAAATGAGCGGCACCCAAGGGTGATTATAAATAATCTACTCAGTCGTAACGATAGATAGATAGTATGGAAATTTTCCTTTGTCTTAAGGGGGGACGTCTACCCAGAAATCGACAAATCAATGAAATGACTAAAACGTTCCTTCTATGGAATTTAGATCTATGAAAATTGGCATTCATATGTATTTTCGAAAATAAATAGGGGTCGTGTTATAACTTTTTCCCAATTTCGACATAATTTTGGAAAAAATGGGGAAAACGGGGGGAAAAAGTGCAAACTTTTCAAGAGACGTCTTCTCAAAAACTACTTATTGTAGAACAATGACTTATGTGTCATTGGGTGCGTAAAAAGTTGCTGCATAAAGAGTCGGAGGATTACGTTGAATTTAAAAATGGTTTAGCTATTATCAAATCGAAAAAAAAATTGAAAAATTCATCATTTTTCCATTGATTTTTTATTGAAATAAAAAATAGTTATAAATTGAAAAAAATTTCATGTCAGTAGATAGAGCAGCTCTTAGCGCGTCTAATGATACCTAAATCATTGCTTTACGATAAAAACTCTAGGCAAAAATAAAATTTTAAAAATAACCTCAAACCCCCCATTTTTACCCATTTCCTCCCATTATCTCCGTAATTATGGCAAGAATAGGAAAAAGTTATTGAAACGACCCTTGTTTATTTCTAAAAATACATATGCTTATCAATTTTCAAAGATCTAGATTCAATAGAAAGAAAGTTACAGACATTTTGTAAAAATTACAAATTATCTTCAAATTTATATTTATTTACAACAAATTATCCCATGTAACTCAGAAATTATCCTGAATATCAACCAAGTCCTCCGACTTTTTATGCAGCAAATTGATGCGCATCCAATGACTCCTAAGTCATTGTTCTACAATAAGTAGTTATTGAGAAGACGTCTCTTGAAAAGTACACACTTTTCCCTACTCTTTCCCCCATTTTCTTCAAAATTATGTCGAGAGTGGGAAAAAGTTATAGAGACGACCCCTATTTATTTTCAAAAATACATACGTGACCCAATTTTCATTGGTCTAGATCCGATGCAACAAACGTTACAGCCATTTTCTTGATTTTGGGTAGACATCTCCCCTCAATTGTAACTTCAAGTATGAATTACTAAAAAAGTTACTGGAATATAGAACCTGTAGCTAACTTTATAGAAGTACATGTATTTGGAAAAAACTTCAAAAAGGAATTTTGAAGCAACACCAGTCTAAAAAGTTAATAGGTAAATTGTAATGGGTTTTTCTATCGCGTCCGATTCCTGTGTTACCCGCATAATCTTCAGCTATGCATTTATGCGTAAAGTGATAAAGTTAGTGACCAAGTAACGTCCCGGGCACCTCACAAATCTTGTACTGTGTGTTATACGGGACTCACGCTGTGTTCGATTGGCTAATGAAAAGGTATCATTTTTATTGTGTCAATGGTGTAGCACTAACCAATAAAACAGGTCTCTGGTTGCACCTTCTGTCAAGCCAAATATTAAAAGAATTTCAAATAAGAAAAAGTCAAAAACTGTACATCCACACTGAGAGTTAGCTATAAAATCAGTTCCTCATTAACCGGCTCGCCATTTTTCAGAACCTACCTAAGACCCTTCCCGAATTACCCGGACAAATGGGGTAATTTCTGAACTATAAAACGTACTATCCTAAAATTAGTACCAAATTAATGCTCGTGACGAGTACAACATTTTTGTGTAAATCAACAATTTTTTACCGCCCCGTGGGGGGCAGGAAGAGAGGCTTTCGTGGCCCCTCAATGGTGGCCGATTTTCTCTACAAGGCTCATTTTGGGTGCGTTATAATTTCTAAACTATTGCACATAAAAATTTGAAATTGCTTGCATTTTAAACATCGATTCATTCTCCAACGCTGAGTGTATAAAAAACTCTCATACGCTTCCTGGGGAGCCATGGATAGAGGTTTTCCTACCCTCTCAACGGTCGACCGATTTTCTCCATAAGGCTCATTTTGGGTGCCTTATAATTTCTAAACTATTGCACATAAAAATTTGAAATTTCTTTCATCTTAAACATCAATTCATTCTCCAACGGTGAGTGTATAATAAAACTCTCATACGCTCCCTGGGGGATAAAAGAGAGCAAGGTTCTCCTAGCCCCAAAATCCGCGCTGACGAATGCCGCGGTGACCTTACTTATGAAGCGCTGTCTCAATGTGCTGGTCATAGCCTTTGTCGTTTTAGGCCCTGTACCTGCATCGTGGCTTCGAATCCCTGCTCTAGGTGACGATTTTTTCTCTGTTGTAGAATAATTATTTCCATGTTTTTTGCTCACGTAGACTTTTGTGGGGCAATATTATAAGCATGGAAATGTCATAATTTCGTTGCATGGTATAAATATTATTATTAATACATGTTACCTTAACCGAAATTCATGAAGGTAAACAAAACAAAATCAATTTGAAGTACAAAAGTATTGCATATTGTTGGAAAAATCAACTAATATTACAGTTATTAAGATCAGAATGAGCTATTTGAATTTTTATTATAAATACTGATAACATAATCTGGAAACTATAGAAGTCTTGATGTATCAGGCCATTGCTTAAACGTTCTTAATGTGTCTATGTTCTATATCGGTGGTTCACTACAATTTTTTCCAGTTTGCATTTTTTTGCTTCGATGTATTGATTAATAATTAGTAGTCCTTGCCAGCACCTTAAATAATCCGCTAGTTAATTTTTCCGCTCAATGTGTCCGAAACAATGTAATCCTACGCGCTACTTCTGGTACGGCCGCAGCGGTAAAAAATCCAATCGAAAACAAAACGCCCAGTGTATCAACGGCCAAAGAGAGCTGATTCATGTCACTTACATAATCAAAATAATTATAGAAATTTGGTTTCAAAAATATTATTAAAAGATAACACGTATATGAATACTCTTTACAAACAGGACAGTAATCATTTAACATAGATGTAACTGAAGCTAAACTATGTGCAATAAATACAATTGTGGTGCAATAAATACAAAACCCAACCAACAAAATAAAATGTAGTCCAATGGGCAAATGAGATTGAATTTGAAGCAGCTGCTGAAGTAATATAGAACACTACAAATTTTCATCCTATACACTTGATGGATAACATCTAGAAAAAAATTTATTCCACGAAATCTCCTAAAAGATATATCCTTAGTTTGTGAGTTCTAATGCTAAAGCGGAGTATAAGCGGTAGGTAGGCAGAGTAATTTTGAAGAAAAATAAACACTAAAAAAATTACACTGATCGAAGATTGACATTTTCGTGATTTAAATTTGTTTCAGCATTGGTCTTGAAAATGCTACTGTGAGGTTTATCATGCCTATGTTCAGATTTAGAGAAGAAACGCCGTTTCTATTAGAAGACTTTCGTTTGTCCTAACTAAATAAAGTATGAAAAGCACGAAAGTATGAAATGAACTTAAAAATGGGAATATAAATTTCCGTGCTTATTTAAATATGAAATCACCAATGCACATCCTCAAAAGTTCAAAAGAAAAGATTTACCTCAATAAATGTATACGTGTCGGGCTTGATGGAATAAAACTTTCGATTTTTACAATTGGAAACTCTTCAACTAAATAACAAAAATACCACGGAAAATTGAGAGCACCATAGTTATAACTAAGTGCACAATCGTTTGTTTCTGTGAGTAGAAAAGCACTCGAAAATTCACGTGTCAAGAAATACGAAAATATCGAAACATTAAAGAAGACGCGTTATGAACAGCAAAGCCGTCGCATTTATCCATGAGCATTTACGATGGCACAGTTTCACTCAAAATAATAACCAATCTTCAAAGGATTTCAGTGTAAATGTAAAGAGGTCTAATTACGTACAATGTACCCCCTTCGTCACTACATTCAATAAGTACGAGCGTAGCAAACACGAGCCATTGCGGAATACGCTAAGACTTTAAGACTTCTTAAAACATCGTGAGTCGTGCCAGCGTGAGGCATTCGTATAGACTCGATACTGGGTTCACCGATGTAACTTACAACATTGAAGTGCTCAATACGCACGTTTAAAATTAAGAGAGCGACATCAGCCCGAATTTAAACTTCAACATGTGAGACAATGCAAGTCACGTCATAAATTATTTATGTAGTGCAAATGGGTCAGCCAACAACACAGCGTTGCACACACGTCTAAAACGAAAATATTTTCAATTAAGTGAGTACATTTACATTGCATACAATAAAATTCCTGGTACTCATTTAGCTGAATCATAATAGCCAAATTACAAATTTCAATTGCGAGAGTACGATATGGTTCAATTCGTGCGGCCCAAATGTTGTTTTTGCCCGAGAGACTTAATGCCTTTGATATTTTCTCCCGCACAGATCAACGTAAGAAATTAAGAGAGAATGAGCTAAAAAGGTGAAGGAAAAAAAGATATATAGAAGAAGGAGAGGATATCGCACTCTATGTTAGAAATTAAATTATAAGCTCTCAATGGTAATACTTACACGTAAAATTCTCTGAATTTGGAAATTGAATTTTGGCCTTGATTTTTCTAGCCTTTGGAATCGACTTATTTCTTTACTAGATCTTTTATAACGAAATTGCGCTATAAGTTTCCGGTAAATTTCTATCATAAAATCGACACTATTGCCTTGAAGCGTTATCAAATAGTTTGTTTCACTCTACATCTTGAATCTTAAAATTCTTGAAAGATTGTCTTTTTCTTCTTCCTAAATTTCTATGTCACTCTTTTAGTGTTAAGTAACTTAGACAAGTTGAACCTGACACTAAGACAACCGTAACGATACTAGACATTAAATCCTACCACGAACATGTGACCGACCGCTGAAAAAATGAAGTCACCTCTCACGACACCTGAAGAGTGTGAGTGTTCGTGCAACGTCAGCACAACTCCTCTAATGTCATGATCACAACATACCATGATGATAAACATTTCCATTAGATGAAGGCAGTATTGCGAAGTTAGAGCCAGGACAGTGTACGGGCAGTGTACGGGCAGTGTAGGAGTTGGAGTAGCCGGAGTCACATGTTTTAGAGTGGAGTTGGAGTCAGAGTCGCTTTTTCGAATTTTGGTGGAGTCGGAAACAAACAAAATCAAGCAAGCATATGCATCTACGGATGCTTTATTTCCAATTAACTATGATACAAATCACCTTCTACATTGGTTTTTCAAATGCCTTATAGCCAACGCCAGGACGCTTTCCCCCGGTCAGACCGGTACCCATTTCAGACACCTGGGTAGAGTGGGATATTATGCATTAAATTTTTCACCTATACCCAACAGAGAAAACCCCCACCCAGAGCCGGGTGGAGATTTTGCTCAGAGCAGACAACATCATTCGTTTTTAAAATATCTCAAAGTAAGGAAAGTTCCACTCATCCGTGTGTATCACACTCATGTGCGATACCCACACATGGATGGGTATTGTAATACCCTTGTCTCTAGTCGAAAAACATGATTGAGGACAATGTATCTCTTGTGCTTCTTAAAAATAAAACCCGATTTCTATCACAATCTATATTTGAGAATACTGTTTTTGGTGCACACTGGCAGTTAAATACGAGCTCTGTGACTTGCGGTATAAGTAATTTGTTGAAAGTAAAACGGCTTGATCGAAATAATTCTGCGTCTAAGGCAGCGAGGTTGACATTCAGAAATATATTTTTATTACTATGGATGGACTGGTATTCCAATCAAGGGGCTCGGAGAACATGTTTTACATCATGCAACGAAATTATGACATTTCCATGCTTATAATATTGCCCCACAAAAGTCTACGTGAGCAAGAAACATGGAAATAATTATTCTACAACAGAAAAACAATCGTCACCTAGAGCAGGGATTCGAAGCCACGATGCAGGTACAGGGCCTAAAACGACAAAGGCTATGACCAGCACATTGAGACAGCGCTTCGTAAGTAAGGTCACCGCGGCATTCGTCAGCGCGGATTTTGGGGCTAGGAGAACCTTGCTCTCTTTTATCCCCCAGGGAGCGTATGAGAGTTTTATTATACACTCACCGTTGGAGAATGAATTGATGTTTAAAATGAAAGCAATTTCAAATTTTTGTGTGCAATAGTTTAGAAATTATAAGGCACCCAAAATGAGCCTTATAGAGAAAATCGATCGACCATTGAGAGGGTAGGAAAACCTCTATCCATGGCTCCCCAGGGAGCGTATGAGAGTTTTATTATACACTCAGCGTTGGAGAATGAATCGATGTTTAAAATGAAAGCAATTTCAAATCTTTATATGCAATAGTTTAGAAATTATAACGCACCCAAAATGAGCCTTGTAGAGAAAATCGGCCACCATTGAGGGGCCACGAAAGCCTCGTTTCCTGCCCCCCCACAGGGCGGTAAAATATTATTGATGTACATAAAAATGTTGTACTCGTCACGAGCATTCATTTGGTACTAACTTCAAGATCGTACGTCTAATAGTTTAGAAATTACTCTATTTGTCCGGGGAATTCGGGAAGGGTCTTAGATGGGTTCTAAAAAATGGCGAGCCGGTTCCTCATTAAATGATGACACCAATCCTAGTTCCTCCATCAGTTATAGCATAGTTTCAGAAAATTATTCATAGTCTAAAGAAGATAGCTATAAGGATGAAATGTATGTGGTAGGTTTCAGGTAAAGAGGAACCAGATGATAAATCATGAAAGATTGAATGATTTAGTGAAGGATTTGCGATCGTCAAAAAAAGGCGACTTTTGGATTCCAGACCACGGCAATGAAGTTTTCTACATGACGGCCCGAAAATATCAATTTTGCACAAACGCAGTGAGGATTTTGCTACCTTCTAAATAGTAGAAGATGGTGTTCGTTTTAGTCCTTATGTAAATGGTCTCATGAATCAACTAGGAAACGAACGTTTATCTAATGAATGTAGACAATTCATCGGTGCAAACACTACAAGCATCAAAACAGTTGTCGTACAAAATGACAACAAAAAACACGCATAGTTTGGTTGGTAGACGTATGGTTCAATAGAATTTCTTAATTAGGGGGTTCATTACTCACCACATAAGGGTAAGTAATGATCTGCGGTAATCTCAAAGTAATTCGTTCACTTGTCGATCTATAGTCAGAATAAACAAAAAATACGTGTTCTTTACGTCAATAGAACAATTGTGACGATAGTAATCATTAATTTAAAAAAAGTTTCTCCGATGGAATGAACAATGCAACGTGCTGGATACACTTATGGCATATCCACAAAAGATCTACCGTATTTGTTTTCCACCTCTCTATATTGAATTTGGCCTGAATAAAAATTTTACTGAAATACTTTCCATCTTTACCTTATTTTGATGGATTCCAGTCTCTCAAAGAGAAATTTGGTGCAGATAAATTAATGGTAAACTTAAAGCAGGGATTTTTGTTGGACCGGAGATCAAAGAATTGGTTCATAAATGGGAATTAACCAGTAAACTATCTCCACTCGTGTCGCCAGCCCCAGAGACTCATTCGTCTATAGTGCAATACCTCCTTAATTAGCAATCATAGTGCTGTCAACTGTGAACTGGAGGACAACGGGTTGAGGGCCTATTAAATTACGCGGTGTCCGACATCTTGATGCTTAACTTGCATTCCATCTAGAATTCTTCCTAACCAATATGGGGGCGAACGTGGTGAAACGTTCCATCCAGATATCACCTGGATGGAAAGCAGGTATCAAGGACGCTTCAATAAAACATGGGAGGGGACTACTGCTGGCTCCTACAGCGGGGGAACTCTATATTTTCTCATTAGCGCGTGAGCATGAGTCGCAAACGTATTTGAAGACATAGATAGGTTAGGGCAAACTTCTATATGAAATGAATTTCTTGTTTGGTTGCAAAGGAACATACATAATGCCTAATAGAGTGCTCTGATTCGAAACCTATGACTAAAAACTTCTCAAGGATTTATTTACTCGTAAAAATTAAAATATTTACTCACACAGTATATATATATGTTTATATAAATATGTTCACCTATTTGCACGTATATATAGATAACCGTTATCATGTGTGGGGAAAAGAAGGCGATGCTTACTTACCAAAGAACGCAGTCCTCTCAGACAAATTCGGTGGCGGTAATATCATGATTTAGGATTGTTTTTCTACGAAAGGTTCTTGGTTAGCTATCGGTAATAGACAGTAAAATGAAGGCACAAATATGCATAAAAGTCAGTAAAGAAATCGCTTTGCCTTTTACTGTGAGTCTCGAGCTCATATGATAGGATTTCCCAACCGTATCAGGATCTCAAAGATGCTGCAAATCTACTAACAAGTGGTTTGCTGAAAACAATTTTGAAATCTTGCAATGGCCAATTCAGTCCCCAGATTTGAAGACAATCTGGGGCAATGGTTGAAAATTCTCGTAAAAAAAGAGAACTAACAACCTTGAAAAATCAGAAGACAACATGCCAAAATAATACAGCAAAGTACGTAAAAATGTTCGCAAATCAATAATTGAGAACTAGAGGAAGAAATTAGTCGCTGTTGATGTTAACAAAGGCTATCTTTTCAAGTATTGGTGAAGCAACACTCTACATCTTTATTGCACGAATATTTTCCTGCCCTTAAAATGAATAAATGGCATCAATTCATGTAAAATGACAATTGATTGAATTCATTTTGCATTTGATGTAAGTACGCTTCCTTATACACTGTAAGTACAAAAATCAAGTTAAGTTGAAACACTTGCATTTAAAGTTAGAAGAATTTCCACACTTACGAATACTTATTTTCCTTTCTGTTTTCCTTACAGCGTCCGTAAGGAACCAAGGACACCTTACGCTCTTCTAGAAAAGATAAAATGACACTGTTATCGTTAAAACTTCCTGTTACAAAACAAATAAACACAATATTAACCCATGTCTTATTCTATATATCCTCCTTCAGCTTCTATCACCGACTCAATGCGACTCCGAAAGTAACTGCAAGCGTTAAACAGGTGGTCTTTATTTTTGTCCTCCATTGCTCTGAATATTGATTACATCAGAGTGTTATGGAGATGCTTTTTTCCTTTGTTTTCAACGACGCCCTACAAGTAATAATCAAAAGGATTAATCGTGCACATGTGACATTGTCATGAAAATTTTCAATCCTGAGTTTTGAGAGCTTTATGGGATGGAGCCGAATCTTGTAGGAAGACGTAGGCCCGTCCATTGGCTACGCTGTCTATCCAAGGCTTAACAATGGTTTGAAGTCTCGACACATGCATCTGCATCAACTCTAAGGCCATGCGGAAAAAATGGGGAGGCATGATGTGCCCTTCACTTCTAACAACACAAAATACCATGCCCTCCAATGACAAACTCAAGTGTTCTAAATGAATCAGAGCGCTGACAATATTGTTTTCTCTTGCTCGTGGCCAATTTATCTCCATTTTCTCCGTTCAGCTTCTTCCTAACTTTGCAAACGAATGATCTGGCGACTTTTAGAAATCTAGCAATTTCTAAATTACTGTTGCTGTGTTTCGCTTTTATAGGCACTTTTAGATCGTGTCTTTTCACTTCATTAATTATTGTAGTGTCAACCATGGGATCTTTTGAAACGGAAAATAAATTAATTATTATCGGGTAAGTTTGAATGACAAAAATATGAGTGTCCTCAGAAACCTTACGGACCCTGTATGTAATTCGCCACCTCACGTGTTGGGACAAATCTGAGCACAAATTTGGAATCACGAGTTACGCCATTGGAAATTACTACGATATCCTCGAGTGGCTGAAATAAGGTTACTAATAGTTAGTTAGTGCATTAGAAGGTTGATCGGTGATAAAAGTTTGAAGAATTTTGCACAATGGCGCAAATTTAAGGATAAATTATGTTTCATTGAACCGGTTTCATATTCTGATTTAGAGTACGCAAGTTTAACTGAGTTTGGGAAAAAATAATGAAAAAACTGGAACTGTGATTTTGAATATTGGCCTTGGAACAAGCAAGAAAATATTCACAGTGGAGTACAGATAACAGGCTGGCTTTTTTATGTACTAAGAAGGAATTGAGTGAAGATATAAACTCAAGCCTCCAATGATGTTAAGGTTAGGTAGAATAAGGGCCTACAAGCAACAACATAAAACAATAAGGCGGATTTTTGAATTCCTGCGAGCTCCCACTCTGCTCGCGATAGCCAAGAGGTTAACTGAACGCAACACAAACGAATGTCGGGCGCTAAAGTGGCTTGGATGTTAGTCTTTAAACATGCACCAAGTTATCGATTGATTCCCTCATTCCCTACTCTCACACATGCTCCGCTATCAATGTAGAAACTTTTGATCGCATTCAACAGTCTCCCACCCACTCCATTCAAGCCTACAACCTGTCATAATGCTTCACGGTTCACCCTGTCATACGCCTTCTCCAGATCCATAAATGCCCAATATACATGTTTTCCTTTCGCCAAGTATTTCTCATTCACCTGTCTCACAGCAAACATTTGATCCACACAACCTCTACCACTTCTGAAACCACATTGTTCTTCAGCTAGCACACCATCCGTCATCACTCTCACTCTTCCAATTAATCTCTTCCATACAGCTTCCCAACGGCACTCAGTAGACTAATACCTCTGGAATTACTAGCATTAAAACACACATTAAACAGACGGACCAACCATTCTACAACCTCATTTCCTCCTTCTTTTAGACATTCAACCGTGCAGCCATCAATTCCTGAAGCTTTCCCATTTTTCATCATATTCAACCCACCTTTCACTTCTTCACCATACTTATTCGACCACTATTCACTTCTCCAAACACATGCATTCTAACCTCACTTCCAACAGCTACCACTCTCGCAACCGTCTCATCCTTCACGCTCAGCAGTTCCTCAAAATACTCTACCCATCTTATCCGCACATCAGATCCATCATCTAGCAGCCTACCATTAACATCCTTCACTCTTGCCACCTCTCCACCTATCCTTTCCTTATTCTCTTCACTTCCTTCCAAAACACCTTCCTTCTCTCAATGAAGTCCCCTCCTAACTTCCTCCCCACTCTTCATCCGGCGCCCCCATTGCTCTCCTTACCATTCTTCTTACTTCTTTCTTCCTTTCACCATGCTCTTGAAAATTGTATTGGCGGCGCCTTTGCAGCCATCTCTCGAACGCCCCCTACTTTCTTCTCACAGCCGCTCATACATCTCCGTTCCACCATTCACTCCCCTTCCTAACCCCTCCTCCAACCTTCCTTACCCTACACACTTCCCTTGTACACTTTATCACTACATCTTTGAATAACTTCAATTCCCCTTCCACTCCACCAACCTCACTTACCTTCACCCTCCCATATTCTACTTTCATCTTCTCCTGATGCATTCACGCTCAGATTCTTGCAACTTATATACATTTAACACTTCCCTTCCACTCCTCACTTTAGCGCCTCCCCACACTCCACTTACTCGCAACTGTTTTCTACCAAGTAATGATCCGATATCCCATTCATCTCACCACGGTATACATGCACGTTGTTAGGCCATCGCCAAGATAGGTCGACTAGTACCTTTGTAATTCAACAGGAGGGAAAATAATTCTTCCCTAGAATGAACTGAGCTCGCATATCACAGATACTTTCAAAACGTACTTCTGTCGCGATCTTCAAATTTTCAAAAAGGAAAAACTGAAAAGAGAGAAAAACTGCAAAAAGAGAAAAACTTAAAAAAGGAAAAACTGAAAAGAGAGAAAACGTTAAAAAGGAAAAACGTCTCTTGAAAACTCTAAAGCTTGTTTAGCTCAGCTCAAATTCAAAGCTTGTTTAGCTCAGCTCGAAATTTCGCTACTTAGCCGTAGCCACCTGAAATTCTGAAGAATATTGGAAGTTATCGTAGCAACAAAAGAACTGATGAAAAACCTCGCCTTAATAAATAATCAGTCAGCAACTGAATTCTTTTTTATCCCTGAAGTATCAGGAAGATTCCCATGGAATAACAAGCCTAATAAAATAAGGCCTCTCTTAGATAAACTGACGGCCCTCACTAATCCCTAAGACAGGGACGTTTCAAAAAGGGTGGCGCCCGAACAGGATTCGACAAAATAACTATCAACTGGCGTCCGAACAAGGACTCGCCAAAATAACTATCAACTGGCCTCCGAACAGGACTCGCCAAAATAACTATCAACTGGCCTCCGAACAGGACTCGCCAAAATAACTATCAACTGGCCTCCGAAAAGGGACTCGCCTTCAAAATAACAATCAATTGGCGCTCGAACAGAGACTCGCCTACAAAATAACTATCACACGTCAAGCAAACGACCAATCACTCCCATGCTAATCAAAATACAATCCATCAACGCTCTCGCCACTATCACACCTCCACTCACCCTTACATATGTGTACTTTTTTGCACTCCTTTTCTCAAACTATACTATTTACAATCACTAACTCACTCTCTACACACACTTCCACCAAGCATTCGCACTCTCATTCACCCCAGCTACTCCATACCTGCCAACGACACCATCCACCACCTCATGACCCACTCTCGCATTCAGGTCCCCCCATCACCGCAACTCAACAACCATTCCTCACTTTTGTAGCACACTAGGACAGCTTCTCCCAAAACTCCTCTCTCTCCTACCAACTCCTCTCCGATCCCGGTCTATACGCGCTCACAAACACTCATGACTCTACACCTTATTTTACTAGCACACACATTATTCTTGCTTACACCTCGCACCATGCAACCACTTTCTCTCGGGTTCTTTCACTCATTAATAACATCGCCATTCCCTCTCTTGCATGTTCTTCACGCACACCAGATATTCTTTCACACATATTCCCAAACATCATCTCACCACTACCTTTCAGCTTTGTCTCTCTCAGGGCCAACACGTCTATCTTCCGACGCATCATTATTCTTTCAATCTCTTTTATCTTACTCTCAGTCGTTCTACTTCCACACCTCCTTACATTCATAAATTCTAGAATAAGGGTTTGAGGGTTCTTTCGATCCCCCTCACCTCCTCCATTGGCCTGCTGCCTCTCGGGAAATATTTTTACAGAGGAGTGGATCCCCAGTTCCCTCCCGTCTACTCCGTCTACATTTGTCGCCTCTTACGATATGCAGCGGACCACGATGGCAGTTTTCTAGAACCCCCTCCCGCTACAGGGGGCAAATATGTTCAAATCTAATATGTTTATAACTCAATTCGGGCACTTACAAAATAATACGCATATGAACCGAATTTATAAGTAATGATACTTTCATAGGATAGTAATCGATAGCTTTGAATGGGCATACCTTCAGAATTGAATTTTCTGGTACACTATTATGTTTTCTTCAAAGAATCCGGATAAACATCTGAAATATTCAGAAACTTAACATCCTGAAAGTAAATCAGATTCATTTTTAATACATGAAGTAATATCATAACTCACCTCGATCTCCTCCAAACAAATCATTGCTAACGGTGAATGAAGGACGCCCCTGAAGATGTGGGTTGGTTAAGGCGTCATTGCAGGCCGCCCAGCCGTTGACGAGCACCATCCGGTCTGAGCCCAGGAAGAGGCCCACGACGTCGCCGTAACGCCGTCCCAGAGACTCCCAAGTCCGGTGCGGTTTCTCAGCATCAACGGAAAATCCGTAGCCGATGATAGGAAGCCTCTTTGGACCTCGAAATAATAATACGAATGATAGCTTCCTCCCTACTACCTTCTGTTTCTTTCATGAGGCCATCAAATTATCCTAAACGTAGACCAGAAATAAATGACACAGTGATCTTTGAAAACCCCACATGGTTGGCTCTTCTAGACATGGATGCTCCAGGGATGCCAGCTCCTAGGACCACGCTCTCACATTCTGCATCCAACTTTATCATTGACAAATCTTTCACTGACACTTTCCCTTTGGCTGGCAATAGGTAAAAAGAGTCGAGACATGTTACGAAGCTCTTTTGAATGTTCAACATACGACGCATTTTAATACGATTGTTCCGACTTTTTTGTGTCGTATCTTGTATTTGAATAATAGGGTATTACACAAATACTTTGGTGCCAAATTGTGGATATATTTGAAAAACAACAATTATAGTGAATCAAAGTTGAAGAATTGAAATAGAAAATTGATTTTTTAAGTTTCGAAATCACTGAAATATTTTTATAAATGTCTGACATATTATTCCATAAGCTGTTAATTTCAAATTTCCAAGACCTATAGCTTTTTCCCGCATCGTCATTCCACTAGATAAAAATTTTTGCAATCTTGCATTCACCGTTACAGTGAGAAAGATTTCTCCATAGAAATGTTGCGTGATGTGGGATACAGACGAATTTATCAAAAATACTTTTTTAGACCAGGTTTTATTTCTAAAGAATGGCATCCAATATTTTCAAATTAAAATTGATTTAGAGCTCCAAACTTTTTCTAACTACTCATTTAGAAAGCTGCTCAATTTTTCAGGTAAAGGTAAGGGGCAGGAACTGAGCCCCCTATGTATTGAATTACCTGCATGACCAAAGTACTTCATCAAATTCCCTGAATATAACATTTTAGTAGAACTATCATTATTTTTTCTTATCTGTGAAGCTACATTCACATCGCAATGTTTCGTTCATTCTCCAGGAAACACTCATTTTGATTCAGATTGTATTTCTGATTTCTGAACTCAAGCGTTTCAAAAATTTAAACGTCGTAATTTACGGCACATAACTTTGCTAACTGCACAAAAACCTCTTCATTTTTGGGTCGAAGGGAGGGAAACTAAAGTTATCATGATTACCCTCAGATTACCCTCAGAATTTCCCTCAGGATTATTCTCAAAATTTCCCTCAGAATACTGTCCGAACATTCTTTTTGGCCAAGCTCTCATTACTCAACAATTGCGTGTAAAATTTTGAAATTAGTGTCAATTTGAAGCGCAAAATTTTTTTAAGGTCAAACATAGCTTAAAAACAATTTTTTCGTTATTTATGGGAAAGAAATTAAGCCCCCCTTACCCCAACTACATTCAGTCGATTTTCCTGATAAAGACTCATTTTGCTCCGCTCATTTTTCGAAGTGAGTCGGCTTAAAACTTCAAATCTTTCTCAATTTAAATCCAGAAATTATGAGTACACACATGGCTTAGTGTAGTGTATTGATTAGAATTCCATTCTTCTATAGTGTATGTGTATTGCTTAGGGTTGAATTAAGTAGAGCGCTTTGTTTTGTTAAAAGCTTGCCGTGTACATAGAATTAAGAACTATAGTAGAGATAAGAGAATAAACTTCCGGGGGAGTGGTCTGCGGACACTTGGTCGCTGTCACTGGTGCGGAGGGGCTGATGCCTGGGGTAAGTGTGGCCGTGTAGGTGGAATAATGGAAGTCTTATTGGAGACAAATATATTGTAACCTTGTGAACTCCGTAGGCATTAATTCGTGCACTGTATCTCCTTTCTCAGGATTTGCTACGCCCCATTCCGACCGCTCCTATCCGCTCTTGCTCTCGCTATAGTTTTGTTTAGGTTTCTCCTTTGCTCGGGCCTTTGTAATGTGTTAAAGGGGGCTAGGTGGCGCTTGAATCCTTGCTCCTTAAATTATCAAAATGAACTATTGATTTTAACTTGTTGAAGCCCAGTGGGGGTGTCAAATAAATTTGTTCTTCCGAGTGTCCATCAATTGTTACCCCGGTTCCAACCAATCGCTACTGGCTGTGCGTAGCACACCATACTCAGAAATTTTTTGGTCATCCAATGTTGCTGGAACAATGCTCCTTTGCCTCTGTAGCATTTGCTCTGCATTCCTTAGAACGTTTATCTCCAGCTCTCCTGTTTGAGTTCTGGCGCTGCAAAAACTTTAAATCCATCTCAATTAAAACTTTTAAAAACTTTTCTTTATACGTGATCTATTTTCCGTAGTTAAGTGTTTTCTAAAACAACTTCACATGTCGCAGTCAATCCATTTCTGGAAAACACATGGTAAACTTTAGCACTCGGTAAATTTTTTGAGCATCAAATTGAGACTAGCTTGACCTTTTTAGCTGCAATAAATTACAAGTAAACCTGGACCAAAAACTGTTATTCGAAAAATATCCATATAATATTCTGCTTACTCCTTCCTTAGTTAGTTACTTAGTTCGTCTGTTACGCTTTCGTCCAAGTTTGCGGTATCATGGGTAACGAATTCCTGAGTGTTACATTGAAAGATCTCCTGTACATGCATGTTTTTTTACAATTTAAATCAATTTCTTCTAATTGTTA
Organism: Platorchestia sp. MABIK; assembly: GCA_014220935.1. Lineage (NCBI taxonomy): Eukaryota > Metazoa > Arthropoda > Malacostraca > Amphipoda > Talitridae > Platorchestia > Platorchestia sp. MABIK. The sequence goes on along the minus strand of JACJUY010001692.1, from coordinate 70,207 downwards.
AGAAATGTATTTAATTAGAAGACCGTATCTTACATACAAATCTGTCAGAGTTTCAATAGGATCAACGTCTTTTCTTCATGTTTAAGTGATAATTGCGCCTGAGACAGACACAATGGAGCAAAAATTGAATGCTGCTCTCGATTGAATGAGACTTTACTGGCAGAGAATATGGAATGAACAACGGCAGGAGATCCTTGACAGGGACGGGCAACGTTAGCAAGTGAGGCGAGCTGCAATGAACAACATACAACATGAAGAGAACCTTCAGCGAGATAGTCGAAGACGGCAAATCATGCTTGAAAATATGCACGAGGAGCAGCAATCTTGCTTGGTACCTTGAACGGTAGAGAAATTTATTTCAGTAAAGAAGGTAAAATGTGAACGAGGAGCAACAATCGCAGCATCGCGAGCAGCAAAGGAATTTGTCCCAGCAAAGAAGGCAAAATATGGATGAGGAACAGCGGGCACAGTGCCTAGAGCATCAGATAAATTTATTTCGGCAAAGAAGGCAGAATATGGACTAGGTGCAGCAAAGGGTTAGGTTACCATACGTTAGATAATGTTGATGAAATTTTTTCACGGGTCCACGGTTTTTTTATGTTTGACATATTATCAGGGTTGCTTCGGTTAGGATACGATAAGTTATTATATGTTAGGTTAGGATAACTTAGATCAGAATATGTTATGTTGGAATTTGTTAGGTAATTTTGGCCGAATTTTTTCACGAGTCCACCTAGCATGGCAATGACATTGGTTAAGTTAGGTTAGGATAGGTTAAGATATGTTAGGTGGAGATGGGTTAAAGATATGTTGGGTTACGATAGGTTAGGTAATGTAAACAGTATTTCTTCACGGGACCACGGTTTTTTTATGTTTGACATATTATCGGAATAGATTCGGTTAGGATATGTTAGGTTAGGATATGAGAGGTTAGCATAGATTAGGTAATGTTGATGGAATTTTTTCACGGGTCCACGGTTTTTTATGTTTGACATATTATCAGGATCGGTTTGGTTAGGGTAAGTTTGGATAGGCTAGGTTATGAGAAGTTAGGTTAGGATAAGTTAGGTTAGGATAGGTTAGGCTAGTATAGGTTAGGTTATGCTGATCAAATTTTTTCACGGGTCCACTGTTTTTTTATGTTTGATGTATTATCAGGATCGGTTCGGTTACTACAGGTTATCGTAGGATTGGTTAGAATATGTTAGGTAAGGGTAGGTTAGGTTAGAATATGTAATGTTATTGGTAAGGTAATGTTGACCGAATTTTTCAAAGGTCCAGCCAACTGAATGACGACATTGGTTTAGGTTAGGATAGGATAGATTAAGATGTTAGGTTAGGATGGGTTAGTTAAGAATAGGATAGGTTAAGATATGGTAGGTTAGGATAGGTTAATTAAGAAATGGTAGGTTAGGATAGATTAAGATCTGTTTGGTTGGATAGATTAGATAATGTTGACGGAATTTTATCAAGGGTCCACGATTTTTCATGTTTGATATATTATCAGGAACGGTTCGGTTAGGATAGGATAAGATAGGATGGGTTAGAATATGTTGTGATGGGTTAGGTTAGAAAATGTTTTGTTGGAGTTGGTAGGGCAATGATGACCAAATCCACCTAGCGTAACTATGGCACTGTCCGTGGAATGTCCACGGGTCCTTCTAGTTTTGATGAATACGTGTGAGGGCATTTAGTATTATTCTTCCCTCCATGGTACAACGAAATCAGTACCACAGAAACGCTCATCAATCACAGATAATTATTTCCCCATCGATTTCTACAGTGCGACCGGAAAGCTCATTGTCATTGTGTATTAAATGGTTTGCGGGCTAAACTTGAGCTTCAGCTTGTTTTAGGTTCTAGCCCCCTATCTTCACTACTGTGTTTTACGTAAAAGACAATACCTACTGCACGCAACACTTCATATTATATAGCCCGAGAAATCCGTTTGCTTTTTCATAGCTTCAGCAGTCACCTCTCGTGGCGGAGGTGCATTTTGGCAACGAAACTTAACAGCTTTATTTGTTGATTAGTTTTGTCAGGACAGTTGTCAGTTTTGTTGTCAGGACAGTGAAAAGAATTACGTTGGGGTAAAAGGAGCTCCGTTTCAACTTATGCTCTTGACAGCAAAAAATTGTAAGCTATTTGTGCGAATACGTTTTGGGCGTCAAATTAGCAATAGCTTGAAATTTTTGTATACAACGGTTAACAAATGAGAGCTGGGTTTATATGAGTGTTTCGAGGGTTGAAGGAACTGCGGAATTGACGGAATGCTTGAGGGATCTAAAGATCATTGGTGCTTCCCTATACAAGAGAATAAAAATCATGAGCTATTCGTGAAGGTAAAAACAAATTAGGCTTCAAATTGCTGCTAATTTGAACTTCTCAGATGGTTGAATATGAGAGCTAAATGAAGGTTTTCAAGAAAAGTGAGTGAACAGGACAGGAGTTAGCGGAGCTTCGTTCCTCCTTTCCATGGATGAGCGAAAATTTTTATGACGTATGGATGAACTTAATACTTTGTGTAAGGTAAAATTCCTACTCGCTTTATTTTAGGAATCAACCGTGATTTCTCCGGAAAAACAGTGGTTCGAGTAGTAGTCGGAAAACGGTAATGCAGTGCACCTGGGTTCCAACCATTGCAAATGTCCCGATGGCACATCTATGGCTGAGGTAACCTAACAGTATTCCTCAAGGTGGAGCTGCAGCAGAAAATCAGGGTCAAGTCTGCATCACGGTATCATGGTTTGCATACATTTTTGAACACCTAATCTTCCAACTTTAGGCATCTATCTGCAATATTTAAGGAATGTGTAGGACCTGCATCGTTATAAAATTACTCTGCATGAATAAATCTAATTACGAGAAACGTTAGGCTGTAGCGGAGCTCATGTAACTCTTTCCATTATCTGAACGTAGCTCAAGCTCCACATCGGCTTATGTTCAGTACGGTCACTCAGAAGGACATATTAATTTTTGTCTGCTGTAGTGAAGGGAAAATACGAAAAATACTTAATATCTCATATCTCCACATAAATAACTCGTTCGTTTCACTGCAAAATAAATTCGAGTTAGAAACTGTGAGGGTTTTCAAAATTTTGCAGAAACCAACTTATATCAAGTTTTAGAATATTTTTATTTTAAAAGAAAGGCTTGTCATATACACTACCTGGGGGATAACCAGGTGGTTTTTTGCTCCCAATCCACCACAGAAGGGCAAAAAGTCCCAACAGAAGAAACGGCATCAGCATCTTGAGTGAAGTTTGACGCGCCTCAAAATACGTATTTTTCCGGAGGTCTGTTACTGAAAAAAGTGTCCTGCAAAGAAAGGGTTCATTTTATTTCTTGTGCGTATGGCAGGTAGGAATTTATGATCTTTGCAAACATATAACACACATTAGTTGGCCTTCAATGAGATGAAACAACTATTGGGATAGAAGAAATATTTATTTTAGAACACTTATTTAACATCCATAGCTGTGCAAGCAGCGCAAAATAATTATTTAATATCAAGAAACAAAAATGGTGAATTAAACTAGAATAGAATATTGCTCGTATATATGAAATTTACACACAATTTAAAAAGAGTGTCGTGAAAAAGTCCAAGTAAATTCAGCGACTGACTATAAGCCATGTCCGCGCCTTGTTATTGTCTATTTGAATCTATGAATGAATTGACAGCATGTGTGAGGTCATATTGTCCTGTTGAAAAAACCAATCATATTGTTATCATCCTAGTTTAAAACACCGTACCATAGGAAAGGTGATCTCAATAAAGCGAAAAAATTGACTTAACACACGCTGTAGAAAACGAGGAATTTACGTACATGGTGTTTTCCTACTTAAGATATGTTCTTCATGCATGGAAGCAACACGTTGAAAAGAAAGGGGAAAAAATCAGCAAAAAGATTTCGAAAAAGGCATGGATGAAAACCAAAAGAATGATGGTTAGCCCAAAAGATTTCAACCTCGAAAGGCTTTCTATAGGTTGCGTAACTTGACAGTCTCCTTCCTGGGAGCACCATGTCTCCATAGCATAAAATAAGCACACCTAATTAACTAAAACTCGTTGTTAATCCTGTGCTCCTTAGGTGTAAGCCATCCAGCTCGAAAATCCAGTTTCTCAAAGGAAAATTGAGAATTATTCCCCAAAATTTTACAATACGTAGCTCTACATGGTTCTTTTCTGAATGTTGGGATTTTTTTCTTTCAAACATGAATGGAAACATTATGGCTGTAAATATTTTTCTTGGTTTCATTAGATCACATATTCATTCGTGCTCCAAATTTTCGTCCGCTAACTCAAATCTTGATTTTAAACGCCGTTTTTGTAGCAAATCCAGATCTCGAACAAATCATATTGAGTTCTTATTCTATTTTTCCTTTAGTCCATTGACGCAAGTTTTTTTCGCAGAAGTGCATACCTTATGTGGTGCCCAAGGCTTATCTTGGTCCCCAAGTTTTACTGGGAAGTTAGATAAGTAAGCTCGCTTTACAAATTCACTAATGTTTCTTCTTTGCTTTGGAGCTGGGAATTTACTACTTTCTTCGTGTGATTGGAAATTATTAGGTCAATAGTAAAAACTCTTCAGCCCCATCAGAGGTAATCTGAAGAGGGTGTAAAAAAGGGGCCATTCAATAAAGCCTTTGCAAAATCGGGAATCTACACACAAGATATGTTCCCACACAGGCAAAGAGGAAACAGCAAATAAAGAATAAAAACTGAAAAAAGCAAAGAGGGCGTTAAAGACAGAAGTCCCTAAGGCCTATCTACTGATGACATCCCCCAACAAAATCCTCCCTGGGGTGGCCAGACCTATGGCATAGGAGAGACATATCTAACCAACTTTTAATCTAACCTTGAAGAGGCATGAGCGGAAAATCCCAGACCCGAGCGCACATGCATGAGAAGTGCAGCTATAAACTTGAGATGGGATTTAGGTGACTGGCAAAATAGTCTGCACATTATCAAACGAACTTCTTCCACCTCGAGACAATGTATTTGCCAAACACTAATTGCAGTCATTGTATTGAAAATATTAAGGCGCAAAATGATATGACTCCCAGGTGTTACCATGAAAGATTGCTCTATCTTACTGTGAAGGTAATAATATCAAAATTTTGTCCGTAATCATTTACGCTATAACATTTTCGTCTCGACAGAGTATGGAAAGAACCCCCCAGAACTGGAAAATAGTCTTAAGGAAACTTTCAAAATGAGAATCTCTGAGATTTTAGACATCCAATTGAACCAGAAATGATACGCACCTTACAACTATCGCAGCGAGCAACCTTTCCCTCAGGACGCTATTGTGTAGACTAAATCTGAAGGAGGGACACTTACTCAAGAGACATGGTAACAATGATAGGTTATCTATTGGTTATCTGAATCACATGTGTGGGTAATTCCTTCAGTTACACCATCTAATCTTGCTTACAATTGCATCTTATGTTTTAGAGAAAATGTACATGTAACACCTGTCAATATTTGCACTATAATAGGAAAAAATTTTAATCCCTTGTTTTTCATTTCATTAGTATTTAGGTAAACACTAGCTTGTGGCTTTGCGTGGGTTGTCATCTTTATTGCCGATGATTAAAAACAGCTTGCGTTACCTGTTGAAAGGAGCATAAATAGAAAATGTTTTTTTAAACATTTTCAAAAAGGATAACATAGATTTAATATTACGTTCATTACGTTCAAATTCAACCAAAAAACCTGTCTTATGCTGTGGTTTGACAATCGAGAGCAGTTTTCGAAATTAAAACACTGTAACATGACCTGTCCAATGATGTCATTGAAATAAAATCACAAGAATATCGCGAATGATATTTTGTCTTGTCAAAAACACCGATGAAGTAAAAATTAAAAAACGGACGTTTCTTTAAATGAGACATGAAATTTTTTCGTGAAATTAATATGTGTTTTATAATAATTCTGCAGAACTGATAACGTTACTTGAATGATAGGAAAGATATAAGGTCTAGACTTAAAAAAAATTAAAACAGCGTTGGAAAAAGGGAATCATAATTAATGAGCTACCTTTTAACCTCGATAGAAGAGGTAATTTATCTACTTTAGTTTGTTATTAAATAATGACAAAGATTCTAATACTTACAAACCAGAAACTCTTACAAATCTGTGAGATAAAAAATTTAAGGGTTTCATAATTTTGTTGCAAGTTCTCTCCATGAGAGATTAGAAAGACATGTTCTGATCGAACCAAATAATGTTTTTCACTTTTTCTAATGTCTGAATTTCATCATGTTATACTTCTATATTTTTATATAGTCAGATTTTGTAATTACTAATTTGCTTCTTTGAATCCAAAAGCAACGCAAAATGTTTTTCTAAACAGCTTGAAACCATTTTGATCGTACGATGATTTCAGGCTTTTCAGAGTTTATAAGCCTTTATTTTCGTCTTCGGTTATTCTGTCGTAAAATGTAGAAAAAGGAGAATTTTCCCTCACATAAAGTTGCAAGTGCTCGTATTGTTCATTCCAAACGTTGGCATTGCAGTAGTCTCAATGCCACTTCAACTTAGTTTTCAAGGGGCTCATGATATGCACGTCTGCGTTGAACCCTCTATGTTTATTGCGCAGCAGAGCTCCTTCTACGCGTACGACTGCGCGGCAGTGCTGGATTAGAGGCAGCGGGCACGGTTGGAAAGCCGTGTCTCTGGCTGTGCATTTGACCGCATGGCAGCGACTAAGAGTTCGTGCCGAGCCGTGTTGTGTCCTGTGGCAAGGTACCGTGTTTGTGCTATCTCAGCTGGTACAGCTATTATCGGGTCACGGCTTCATCTGTTGCTACGGGTACTGTTGAAATCACGGCTACATCTGCTGCTGCGGTTACTATCGGGTCATGACTACATCTGCTGCTACGGTTGCTATCTGATCACAGCAACATCTGCTGCTACGGTTACTATTATTTCACGGCTACATCTGCTGCTACGGTTACTATCGGGTCACGGCTACATCTGCTGCTCCTACATTATACGTTTCTAAAAGTAGATCTAATTGTGGAGCCAGCCAGCGCGATGAGCTAATCATTCGGTCGGCGCTGTGAGAGGGTCTTCTCGGCACGCGGGAACCACTTTGGGATTCCTCGTGGGAGGACTCTCGACGGAGGTTGGTTGGAGAGGTAGTGGGCGCTGCTAGCTTTGACCATTCGTTGGGAGGCCTGACGAGCAATTGTAATTGTCCAACAAATTATGTGAGAATACATACAAAATTCATCCGGCAACCTTTATTTCATCGAAGTGATCTTCTTAAGTTCTCATGTCAAATTAGACTCGTCAGTTCAGTTGAGATCTTTTCAATAAATTTATAACATTATTATCGTAGAATTGCGTAAAGTGCGTAAACCTAAAATATTTTAGGAATATCACACATTCTCTTGAATGTAACTTACTTTATATCCATAAATTGCATAAGTAATGCTTTGTTACTCTCCGGCTTTAATGCGTGACTCCATCTGTAACAGGTTGCCGTTTCTAACAGACATTAGGTGCCCGTATAAACTCCTCCATTCTTTCCGAGGAGATAGTGTTGTATTCCTCCTCTCTATTTACTTTTTCCCTTGCTGCTTCTCAAATAGAGTATGCACTACATGAATTGCCTGAAAATGACCATGTTGTCCAAATGTTGGGCATCACTTCATCACTCTGTTTGGATTCAAGTTTATAGACGTAACGAAACCCCCATTGTCTCGCCAATCTGCCCAAAGGCCTCTACAGAAATGCCAATTTTCTATAAGTGGCCACTAGGTTTCTCACTTCGTAGTCATGAAGGGCCAGTCATCTCGCCGGTGCTGCAGTGTGTTGAGTCGGAAAAATCAGGATTCATCTAAATTTATACCGACGGCTTTCGTTCCGCAAAAGGATCTGTGCATGATGGCTAATTAGTTCCCCCACTAACACATTCAATAGCCTCGTCATTATGTCCACAGCGTATTGTTATAAAGGCTGATTCATTTGCCATATTGATAACTGCAGAGCTGACATTATACAGAAAAGATCTAAGAACAAAAAAGTCAAATGCGTTTTTCTCCGTTTGGGTGTGTGTGCGCATAAATGCCCCCTTCACCCCATGCGCCTGAGAAGTTTTCTTTTGTGGTATCCTATCGGCAACTTCTTGTTCTTTCAACAGCGCGAATTTGTTTTTGCCGTGAAACAAAGGATCTTCATATTTGGTCATCTCGGTCGTCTCTGGATCTGTAAATGCCACAACGTTACGATTAACGAGAACCTTGCGGTGACCCTCGGTCAAAATCGGCTCGCTCCTACCAGCTGCACCTTCTACATCTAGTGTGAAAAATCCTCATTCTCTCTTTCGGGATCCTCGGCATAATGCATCTCATGCCTACCCCAGGTATTGACGCCTCTGTTTGCGCTGTACCTACGCAAGTAAGTTCGATACTGACTGACTTCATCTTCTGACGCTCTACAGTTTCGAACGAGGTGCTCTCCCCCCGCAAGCATAACTGGGACCAACGAGTTAACGGGGTTTGCTCAGATCTCTTTGTGACTTACAGTTGGTTTCAACATGACCTGAAACATTGCATAAACTACAGGAAGGAGACCCTCTCGTTGTAGCTGTAAAGTTATTGGGAGCTTGACTCGAGCTTTCCGCTCGCACTGTGTGACATTCTAGGGATCCTATGGCCCTGTCACCGAAATAACCACTGAAATTATTATTTCTGACTCGCTGATTTCTCAGCCAAGGTCGGGGACACGACTTGTGCTCCGGAAAACGGCGGCTACGGTAATTTGTGCCGTAAAACATTTCGGTCTCCTGAAGAGATTCATACACGTCAACGTTGTTCTTCGTCTCGTTATTAACGTCCTTTAAAAAGGTCTCTCTGGTCGAGCGCAGAGTCACTACTATGGGTTTACTCTCTGGGTGATTTCGGACAGCTGAAACTATTCGGGCCAATAACTTTTCTGACGTATTGAATGACGCGTCGAAGATTTTCTTTGCGAAGGTTTTATCAAGCAAGGGTGCTAGCACGGTGATGGCAAGATATAAGTCTATACTGTCTCCTACAAAACGTTTTAATTCGTTTTGATTTACACTAGCCCTGAAAAAAGGGTGCCTCTGCCAGGCTATTGCGGATGAATTCAACAAATGCTCCGACAGTTTACGTATCTTTGCGAAAGCGGTAACTAACTGAGCTGCAAGGCCATCATTCTTAAAAAATCGTAGCTGATTCAAGTCATAACCTAAAGTGTGAACAGACTTTTCGCCTTCTGTGACATATATGTCGTCCAAACTTTTGAGTACATCCTCAAAGGAATGCTGCAGATCTGAATTAACTAACTTTGTAACTATTGAACTGAAATCTCCTACTTGTTTGTGAGTTGACCGTACAAGCAGCTCTTTCTTGGCACTATCAGAGTTAACATCTGGTAACAAAGTCATATACGCTCTCAAATTACTTATGTGAGTACGGAGGGATTTATTTTCACAAAATCCTGGGTCTTCACTACGCCTACGACCCCTGAAAAGCGGAGATTCTGCGTTTGAAAGAATCGTCCCCGCTCTTGGCTGCGCCGCTGCGACCTCCCCCTCAAAATCTGCGATACTGGTCGTAGCAGTCATTGTATTTGGGCCAACCGCCCCGCTAGTAGCAAGTTCAGTCATAGTCGGAACCGTATTAGAGGTTGTCGTATTACTGTCAGCACGGAAACGGGGCGCTGAGGCACGCCTCTTTGATGTTTTGGTCGTTGTTGTCCTTATAAACTCTTCCATGTCTGAGTCAGACATGTGTGGCTCCTATCTAATTCAACTATACATAACCTAAACACCACAAATTTACACATCAGAAAATCATACACAATAGTCACCAAATTTAAAAACAGTAATAATAGGAACCGTCAATACAAAAAAACAGCACTCACTTTCTAAAACTATAGCTTATCTCGCACTGCTTCAGTCTCTCGCCTCTGTAGATGCGCTGGGACAGCAGATTCCCGTAGATGTAGACGTAGACGATGTAGCTGTAGCTTTACGATATAGCCGATGTAGTCGTAGGTTTGTTACTCGTTGAGCTTCAACTGAACGTCAACAGAAGAACGACTTTGAGCACTTCTCCTTCGTTGTAGAGTAGAACTTTTGTTCGGAAACTTGCTCCTTCCCACGTGGATAATTGTATCGTTTGCGAGTTCTCGACTAGAGCTGAATATGGGGTCTTGAAACTTATTTTCAGAACAGGCGTATGTAGCTCCCTTACTGTACAGTTGTTTCCTGTCATCACTTGACACCAACACGAATTCACAAACTTTACTCTTCTTTTCTTGATAGTCTTCTGTTCTTCATAAAGTTCAAAGTCTTCAGAGGCGAATGTTATTGTGAGTCCTTTTAACTGGCCACAAAATGTACGCCCAGACGTGGCGCCTTGTAAGAGAGGAAAGGCAGTTCTTGGTTACGTTTACTTGGCAGGCGAGGAGGCGGACAGATGTGATTTACAGGTGTTCGGACTCGGACTGATTAGCCTATGCTATGCCTGAGGGGCCGCTCGTACATGAAACTTCTGAGGCGCATGGGGTGAAGGGGGCATATGTGCGCACACACATGGGTTCTAAACTTCTTTCCGACACAATAACCCTAACAAGTGTTTGTCATCTTCAAGATCTACCCCTACTACTCGGTAAAATTATGTTGTGGTAAAAGCCCATAGTGATGCATTACGATATTCTGTTGACAATGAGACTGCCGACTGCATTGTAGCTCTGACACCCTTGAATGACAATTATTGATCACTTCAAGATGAGCATGGGTTATGTAAACAATGTTAGTTTTCCTCGCCCTGTGGCTTATTTCAATGACCTCGAGGACGTCATACTAACTCACTTACAATGTTGCGCGTACCTTGGACGTTGTCATATCCTTGGTGAACGACACCTTTCCAAACGTGATCGACTCCGTGTTTTTCTGTAGTGTGTGCCAATATTTGGTGCAGTTTGAAGTGGTGCCTACATCAGCCGAAGTGTGTACGTTTGAGCCTTCGGCTTCCAATTTTGTTTTATAATGATATTCATCACCGGTTTCGAAAATAATTATGTATATACCTAATAATTATTGCCACTGCTGTTCGAGAACTTTTGCGAGTTCATAAAGATTTCTTCCGATGAAGTGATAGAATTAAGGACCTAATTCATTGTGTTTGTGTTCGGGCTAGGATGTGCGAATATTCTAACAGGAAACCGTAACTTCTAATCAGAGTTGGTCAGTACATGAATTTATCAGCATTTAAACACGTCCTTAAATTTGTGGACGTATTTAGAAAATGTACTGTTGGCATCAAAGAGTAATCTCAAATTTTCGGGATATTCTTGAAAGGAGGAAGTGAAACTTTTCCATCATGGCAGCAATTTAGTTACTCTCTTTGAAGTCTTGAAGCTCCGCAAAATCGGCACCGGACATCCATGGCTATGATAGCCAATGCTTTCAACAACAAGCTAACAAGCGCTTATTCGGAGCTCTTAGATTACAATATGGGGAAATTGAACACATTTAATACCTTGTTTCAGTCTGACTTTCCGGATATCTTCAATCTGAGATCAGAAATTTATTGCCTAATTAGGAGCTTTTGTTCACATATTATGCTTGTTGCTTCTGTGAGGAATGCGATCATTTCTTTGCTGAATCCATCCCATCCAACACTCACTGCTGCTTTTGTGCCAGAACGTAATATATACATTGGAATGACAGCAACTGATATGATATCAGAGATAACTGGCGTAACATCACATGAGAAAGAGATTTTGTTACTAGTTGTAGATGCTTCTCGGTTGAAGCAGTTTCGCAAATCCAAAATTAGGTTTCGTCGAGGAACCGTACATGACCTCATGCTCTGATCTGCGTAATGCTGCAACTAGGGTTTGCATCCCGGGATCCCTGACGATTTGGGGCTGAAATTTCCCGGTCCGGGAAATCCTTTTTCCTGGGAATTTCCGGGATTCTAAATAGTATATATTTTGCAAGATATGGGTGAGAAAATAACTTAACATTTTGCATTTTAATACATTTTGCTGTTTAATTTGATTCATCAATTAGAGAGCACAAGATAGGACTTTAGTGTAATAATATTATTGCAATTTACCTCACTACACAGTGTAGTCAATACCATCTCATAATATAGTTCAACTATTGCTTCAGAATTTATTTTGTGATTTAGCTTTGCAGGTAATGAATAATAGACTGAAATAGAAAAAACGGCAATGGACGATGTTGTATAAACTGAAGTCTTTGTGCGGTGATATTATGTTAAAGATGCAACTCGAGAAAGTGCAAGTGTATAAAACGCGGCAAGAGTTAACTTTGCGAAGGCTGGTCTACCAGTGGTTTGTTACGTCACCTAAAGAGTAAACACAACTTAGTGACGCCTGAAACTGTAGACCAAGTTGCGTAAACTATAGTAGCTCAGAAGACAGAATTCGTGCTGGAACGAAGCGCTCTCATGCAAGGAAGAGCAGTAGTAAAAGCACTAAACCTAAACAAACAAAAATGAAAACTTTCGTAAAGGTGCACCAAAGTACTCCGGAAGAACAAGTGACCAGGCTTGCAGCAGTTCATGACCTGTCAGTAAATGCAGTTACAAAGAGTGAATTCATTACAGAATCCTTCTCAGATCAAGGTTTTTCGCCCCCTAAATCGTCAAATACTATGATGGGCATGGGCAATGAATTACAATAGCAGAAATGTAAAAATATGAAGAAATCCCGAGATCCCGGGAATTCCCGGGATTGTCGTCCAGGAATCCCGGGATTCTGGTGTTTTTATTTTGTCCCAGGATTACAAACTTAAGCTTCAACACTGACTCTAAAATCTTTGTCAAATATATTAGACGAAATTCCTCATATGAAAAAGTATGTCGATAAGAAATTTCTTGAGGAAAAGAGGCGAAAACATTACTTTGATGAATTAACACCAGACCTGTCAGTCGTTAATTACTGAGAAACAGTGTATAGCCGTAAAAATGTCAGTGGGCTGGCATGTTATTCAAATCTTAAAATTATAATTTCAACGTTGTTGCCCATCCCATTTTCAAGTGCTTTCGCTGAATGTTTCTTTCGCCAATTAAATTTGACCAAAACATTACAAAAAAACAGTTTAAAGAATGAAACCGTGCGTGGTTTGATACATGAAATGTATTATTACCTTGAAGTGTCTGGCTTCACAACATTTAATTTTCCAAATAATACTATTTTAATTAAAGCCATTAATGAAGTGAGAAGTAATGCTACGCGTGCAGACTCTTCAGCAATGCTAATACCTTCGAAATATAAAATACGGAAAGCGTGATAGCGTTTTTTATTATGTTGTGGATTGTAGTTTGGTACAATGTATTCTCGGAGCTTTTTTTTATATGTGAGTGTTATAGCTTCCTGGAGATTAAAAATAATTTGCATTAAGTTAGGCTTTCTCTTATTTTAAACAAATTTATTCTGGATCGGTCAAACAACTCATTACCACGAGCCGAAAAAATATTACATAGGCATTTCTATGTCATCCAAAATTTTTTGTTTGGTTTCTGTAACAATTATTATTTATGCATTGTGAACACCAATTACGTAAACCTGGACTTCAATTTTGTCGACCACAGTGCTTTGTTTGTTTGTTTGAGTTGTTTTTCGATCCATATTTGGAAATTTATTTTCAAATTATAATGGAAGGATGTCTTTTTATATACATATCCATAATAAAGGTGTTCAGATCATTCATTTATTAATTAACGAATCCTCAGAACCTTTAAAATGATGAACTGCACAGAGAGGGAGAGAGCAGAGTACAGGCGTATACCACTCACAGAAGCTGGCTTGACACTGACGTGGTGTCAAAGTTTGAATTTGAAGCAAGTTGCTGCAAAATTAACCAGCATGCCTCATCTGCCTCCAACAAATGGTAGACCATGCTCCAACAGTCTCCGCAAACCTGAAATGAGCGTACAAACTCAAGAATTCAGTACCCGTTCAGATATGTCTGCAGATTTATCTGTACGTGTGAGGGGGCCTTAAGGATCTGAAGAGGCCCATACACGATCAATTTTATTGCGCAATACCATTGTCAATACCCTTAATGGTCAATTAAATTGACCGTGTATGGGCGATATTCAGGACTTGCACAATAATTGTATTGAGTAAATCAAGTTCTGCTTGATTTTTTTTGCTCAAGTCTGTAGCATAGCGCAATTAATTGACCGAGTATAGTGCCCATCAATGTTATTGTGCAAGCTAAACTATTTTCTTTTTCAGATTGAGTAAGTAGCCTACAGATTAAAATGTGTGAAAAGAAGACAGGGAATTCGTATAGGAATGTTTACAAGTGTATAAAACTTTACCAGCTCTATGGAAAGTAAAAGGTGATGAATACTCCAACAGACCGAAGAAAGATGCAGCTTATGCTGTCTTGGCGGAAAAATTCCAGGAAAAATAGCCAAATTTCACGAGAAGAAAATGCAACAAAAAAGATGAATGCATATTGGACAAACTATCGCAAAGAACTGAAAAAAGTTTTGGATTCAGAAAAATCTGGCGCTGGAGCCAGATTTTTACATCAGCCGACAGTGGTATTTTGAAGCCCTTACCTTCCTAAACGACCAAGAAATCCCTGCAAAATCGCGGAGTACTATCACAAGCCAATCGTGTCTCCAAATAACTTCTTGCGATAGTCAGCCTTCTCATGAGGGACGTAAAAGAAGTATTAAATAATTTAACTATGTATATGCATTTGTTGTTATATGTGTATCTACTTTTTATGACCAAAAGATGTTTTAAAAAATATCATTTTGGATCCATTTACTTTTAACATTTAATAACTGAGAGTTACAAAACATTATACAAAGTTGTGCCATTGTCCTTGCCATGGTACAGACCCTATAGTATAGAAGTAGTGTTTGAACATATCACGTATGTCCTTTGCTTTATCAGAGGCATTTCTCGTCTGTGTCGCTTGGAGCCCGGGTTTTCAATTTGCGCATCTCGCGCCGTGACCCCCTATAAACAGTTCCATTATCATCTTCTGAATCCACAGTTCCCATCATGATATATCTCTGTGAATACCTCCTCAAGAAATTGCGGATTACCTACACATAGCACCTACACAATTACCTACAGCATGCTAACATTACTGTCTGAGCCTTTTCTGGCGAGAGTAACATCTTCCTTTGAAGAACACTGAACCTTGAAGATAGAATTCCAAATGCTTTTTCGACGACCATGCGTGCTCTACTCAAACGGTTATTAAAAATAAATTTTTCATGGTTGTTATCCTCCTCTTCTGTGACACGACCAGGATGTGGCTTCTTGAAATTTTCTGTCAGATTGAAGGCTTCATCTCCGATAAAAACGTAAGGCAATGCCATTAAGTCATCATCGCAAACTGTTGCTGGAGGTGGAATTGCAAGGTCTTGATTTTCCATCATACGGCCAAAATCTGTGTGAGAAATTATGCCACCATCCAAGACTCTTCCGTCCACACCAACATCGGCGACCATAAATTCATAGTTTGAGTCAACTACAGCCTGCAGAAAAAATTCTTTAGGTTGAAGTAGTAAGACCCGCTACGTGGCGGTTTCGTTATGGCTACATGTTTTCCGTCAACAGCACCCAGTACGTGAGGGAAATTCCACCTTTTGCGGAACCCTTCAGACGCTTTCAACCACTCGTGTTCGGATTCCGGTATCTGAAAAGTAAAATATAAATGTATAAGGTCAAATAAGTTCAACTGGGCACAGAGCCCGTCAGGCACACCATCTTCGAACGTTTCTTATCAGTCGGATAGGTTCCAATCATACAACAACTACTACACCCCTCATGTTGAAATTGCGCCACAACGAATGGATGTGCTAAACTATCATGTTGAAACTGCTTCACAACAAAGGGGTCTGCCAAACTATCACATTGAAGCAGCCTCACAACAAATGGATCTCTCAAAATCTCAGGATGACTGGGAGCGCTCCCTGGCCAATTTCTTCTCAAACTTTACTCCTAAGTAAACACCCCCTAAAGTTGTCTTCATACCAATAACATAGTTGTTGAAATGTTGATAAGTTATTTTCTTGGTTTTTAGCATTTTTATAATGGAATTTAGTTTCTTTAAACTTATGTTATAATATTTACAGAATGCTGTAATTGTAAGAATAACAATTTTGATTAAAAAGGATCTATTGGCTTTTTAGTGGTTTATTTAACAAATAACAAACATGTATGTAACAATATTTGTAAAGACAGTGACTCTTACCTTTATGTACTCATATAAGCAGCTGATGATGGATTCACATGTTTCAATAACAATCTTGCCTTTGGTTTGGGGCGCAATAACGCTGACGAACTTCAAATCTTCAAATGTATTTCCTGTGGCTAGGTAGCGAAGTGTAATTGATAATCGGTCAGTCGGAGAGATGGGCTGACGCATATTTGTTATTTGCTGTTTAATGAGGGGCTCTATCATTTCCAGTAAATAACCGTAGGCTTTACCATCCATTCATAAAAAGTTTTTAAAATAAATGGGTTAATTTTCCCTAATTTCACGCAGCGGTTTTGAATGTTCAAATTCCGAACATTTCAGGTACCAGTCTTTCGACCATTTTGCACGTTTTTTGCGTTTCTTTTTTTGAAGAAATTGTTCATTTTCTTCTGCGTCAACAACGGCCACGGCAATAGCTGGATCGAACTCATTCATGCTTGCCCAGGCACTTCCAAGAACGAACTGCCTTTTTTGCGCATGTATATTGATCGTGTGTGGCCAACTGAAAATTGTCAATTAAATTCTGAAAGCCAATACAATTGGCTTGCACAATATATTGGCTTCCAGAAATTGATGACAAAGATCTCTGCTCATCAGCTTCTGGGGATGAAGGAAACACTAGATATTTCAAGCCATGTGATGATTGTGACAAATCAATTCTGTTTACTCAGTCTGCTCTGAATGATTTGGTTGGAGATCTTTATCTACCAAAAGAGTCAGCTGAACTGTTGGCTTCAAGACTGCGACAGAATTGAGTGTTGAAACCCGGCACAAGTGTCTCATTTTATCGCAACAGGGCAGCAGGGCTGCGTAAGTACTTCCATTCAGATGGCCAGTTTGTCTGATGTAGATTGTACTAATGTAGAAAGACCACTTCTCTTTATGGGATTTTCAGCAAATGATTCATGGGATTGGACGCTTTCATTTTTGAAAATAAGTATGGCTCTGTACCAATAGGTCATTTTGTAAAACTTAAGGAAGAATAAAACAACATCTATATTGTTTTAGAGAGGTTGCAGTATCGCGTTCATGGGTGGTTAATTTGTATCGATTTAAAAATAGTAAACCTTCTTTTAGGTCAACAAGGAGCGTACACGAATACCCCTGTTTTCTAGGTTACCGAGACAGTTGAGCTACAGCAGAGCACAGAATAAAAAATGAATGGCCTCAGCGTCGGAGTGTGCGATCTGGCAATGTTGCAACTCTAGCTCTTGCTCATAAGAGCTGAATGAAAAAGCTAACGTTACGGGCCTAAATCTAGCCGTTGACTCACAATATATCTTGAAAGTCATTCTTCGATCTCCGGCGGCACAACATTCCGTGCTAAATAATCTTTACCAAACATCACAAGCACGTAAGAACGTCTCGAAAATCAAAATATATTCATCGGTGACGGGGATGGGATGATTTGAGTTTTTTGTTCGTGTATATAAAAGTGAGTAAATAAAAGAAAAGACGAAAAAACAAAAAACTACGGGCTGGAGCGACAATGCCAGTCTGCATCTTCCCTCGGATCCCAAAAGTAAGTAATATCATAATTTTGTGCTCACCATAGGACTATTAGGAGCGATTGTGTTTGCAAATAGACCTATGAGCATTGTTTCGGCCGCCCAAGTCTCATTTTTTATTTATCTTGTGCATAGTCGAGAGTAGCTCGCAGTGGTACAGTGGTTAAGGGATCGGCCTTGCATGTTGGAGATGAGGGTTCGTATCCCGGCACTGGCGCGGCGATTTTCCCCGTTGGGTATAAGGGAGAGCTCAAGCACAATACCCCACTCAACTCAGGTGTCGGAAATGAGTACCGGCTTCACGGGGGAACCGTCAGGGTGTCCTATATATAGTGTGAATTATAAGACATTTGAAAAACCAATGCGTAAGATCATATGTATCTGGCTTGATTGGAAATAAAGCATCCTAAGATGCCGATGTTTGTTTGTTAGTTCAGCACCGAGCTGGTAGGTAAAGTGACCGAAGCTGAGCTGTTAGCAGTTATTGTTCCTGGTAATTATCGTTACTCCGAGTCGAATAGGAGTCGAAGGATCACAAAGCTCACTTAACAACAGTCATGGGTTAAACTATAAGGATAAATTATTCAACCCAAATTTAGATTCAATGGTAGCAGTAGTAGACAACTTTGAGTATAGTAGACATTAACTGGGTCGTACCTTATTTAGCTTTGATTAAGCATTCATCAAAATTGAGTATAAGAATTGTCAATCCCCAAAAAATTAAGTGCAGTTAATTGTAATGAGATTGAAATGCGCGGAAGGATTTGGCTGAGAACTAAAATAGGAGGTAACATGCGTTCGACGAGAAAGTGGCTCAAATCGGCAATTACTCTGAACACATGTTAGTTGGTCTAGATTTGCAGAGACAACAAGACAAAATTACGAGGCACACGGTAACCAGTTAGAAGAGAACGAACGTTCGTACCGCTTTGAAAAAGGTAGGTATACCGGTCAAAGTATGTTTGATCAAACAGAAGAAAAAGGCGAGTGTGCTAGAACACAGTGTTTCCGTTTTGTTGCCGACGATGAGCACCGTCGACGGTGAGTATGGAATCATTAACGAGTCACCCGAATCAGAAAACCTGAGCTTAGACCATCTACAAATGCAACAGCGAGAGCGCCGACAAGCTTTTCTGGGCAAGTGTGCCGCTGCTATTTCACAACCAAAGAAAGACTTAAAAAGATACGACTTGCTGTCTTACCGGGTTGACACCAGAAATGCAGTACCTATTTAAACCATGGCCGTTGCAGCAGGAAATTCGTGCAGCCCTCGAAGAACTAGTGAAACGGTTATAGTTGAGCCTTCGGCAATCGCGTGGATATCGCCCATCCTCCTCATGAAGAAGAGGGACGAAAATTACAAATTCTGCGTCGACTTCAGACCTAGTGGAATCGTTAAGCGGTTCTCATTACTTTACAGATATTGACTTAAGATCTGGGTACCGGCAGATCCCTGTCGCAGACATAGACTGCAACAGAACAGTATTCATAGTGGTGTCAGTTCATGCAGTACCGCTTCTATAGGATGCCGTTCAGCATGAATACAACTCCATATACATTCCAGCGTTAAGTTAATAATATACATGAGCAGATGATTGAAATGATGAGCGACGTTTTCATGGACGACGTGGTGGTATTTTCCGAAACTTTTGAAGAACATCTCGCACATCTGGGAAAGGTTTTCCCCCGTATCCAGAAATCAGGACTGACAATTTCGCTAAAGAAATGCAGCTTTGCCAAACCGTCAATCGAGTACTTGGAACACGTCGCATCACAGGATGAAATTCTAGTCAATCTGAAGAAGATTGAAGCGATTCGTGAGTTCCTGCCACCGAAAAAGCCGAAAGGTGTCTGAGAAATTTTAGGAACGGCTAATTTTAGGAACGAGGCTTCGTTCCCAGTGGCCTCGCTAACTTTACGACGAGAAAGTGCGCAAAATTCGTGTTGTCGGACGAACACCAGGCTACATTCAATTCATGGCTCTCTCGAAGGTGCTTGTATTCCCATACCTAAACTTCTAGTCACACTTTTGCTGTCAATTTTATATTACTCATTTCATGAGGTTTTACCCACTCGGATTTTGCCAGGCTGCAAATAGCATTCGAAAAGGAAAATTAGCTAACCTTGTGGCTCATGAAATGAACGTGAAATATCAACGCGTGAGAGATCAAGTTCTCAAAGTAGGAGACTGCGTTTCTTTACGAAATAACGTGGAAAGGAAAATCCATGAGAAAAATTCGATCGAACTGCATACGCCCATTTCGGATTCAAGCGATCCTAATTGCAGAGAACGTTGTTGTCAAATCGGTGCACGGCCTCTGAAGCGAAAAAACAGTTCACTGTAACCGGCTTGAGCCAGCGTCATTTCAGCCTGAAGCGCCGTTTCTAGTGAAAAAAACGGAAAACTCGGAAGCCAATAGCGAACGCAACAATTGCACCCGCAGAAGGCGATTCGTACAGCGATGATAGCCTGATATATGCGTTGTTGGACCAGAAAAACCCAGGGCTCCTCCACACAACCCTGAGCCCAGGTGCCGTAATGCGCTCAGATCAGCAGAGCCGTTGGAAGATGAATAAGTGGAGACTAAATCTGTTGAAATTTCCCGTCCCGTATTCTCGTGTTCCATAGCTAATATAACATATGCTAGCATAGTTGCTTTCAGGTGTAGGCTCTAATCAACTGCATAGATACTATGGAAGAATTATAGTATAGAATGTGGAATGTAGGATGAAGAAAGGAGAATGTAGAATGAAGAATGGAGAAGGTAGAACGTAGAACCTAGAACCCAGAAAACTGGATACACGACACACGACACTAGTAACACAACTCAAGACTCAAGACCCAAGACACAAGATACAATACTCAAGACCCAAGACGCAAGACACAAGATTCGAGACTCGAGATTCAGGACTCGAGACGCGGGACTCGACACTCGACACTCGACACTCTAGACAAAAGATCTAGATCTTCAAATATGATCACACCACCCCATCTGATATCAAGACAGATCAGCGCTTCCACCCATCTGAAATCAACACAGCAAACCTCTTCACCCTCTGATTTCATATGAAACCACCTCCCTCCACTAATATCAAGACATCAAATCACTCTCCCCTCTCTGATCTCAACACAGCAAACCACTACTTCCAAGACATCACACCACCTCCTTCTCTGATATTTTGACAACAGACCCTCTCCATCTTTGACATCAACACAACAAATCAAATCACCTCTCCTTCTGCTATCAACACAGCAAACCATTCCCATGAAATCACACCACCTCCTCCTCTGATATCAAGACATCATACCACCTCCCCCTATGATACAAAGGCATCAGCCCCCCTCTCCCTCTAATATTAAAACAACAGACCACCTCCATCTCTGATATTAAAACAACAGACCATCTCCCCTTATGATATCAAGACATCAGAATACCTCATCCTCTAAAATCAAGACATCAGACCACCAAATTCACTCCATTACGACTTTGCCCGCCATTTGATGCTGCTCATTTAGTCACTGTAGGTTTCACCATTTGCATTCTCTAGAACGTAAGATGTTTTTTTAACAGGAGTTATAAGGGAACAGAAAGTCTGACACGTGGTCCTATGATTCGGATTATAGTATTTTCATTTGTAGCTTGACTGTTCACATGTATGGAATGTCTGCTGTAAAATCTGGCCATTATTTTTACCTCCGCTAATTTGGACGGTAAAATACAATTGTTGTGTGGATCTAGGGAATTGTATTCATGAGCGTAGATCGTAAGGTAAGCGTGAGATTGACGTGGAGCTTGGAACGATAGAGGAGACTCGTGGCGGATTTCGGAGCTGCGGTGACGTCAATGGACGAACTCTCAGCCTGTGGGCACCCAAGCGCTGCCTGTTCTCTCGCTTATGTCTGTCTCGTAGTGTTCGTTGTAAACCTAATTAAATACGTAAGATGTTCGAAGTGTTAACCTGAGGCCTGTTGTGTGCAGCCTGTCATGGCTTTGAAGTGATTTTAATATTTCCTCGGTAGGTACCTTGAGCCCTGCAGCTTATCCCGCGTCCTAGAAGCTAATGAGTCAATTAAATAATTTAAAAATTAATCATTGCTTTTGATTCATGTATAAGACATCCTATGTAAAATGTGTTTTTAATTTATTACTTGAAATTTCTAATAGAGTCGTTGATTATAATCCTTGTTCCACACACTTCTAGCGAGTCCAATACGTTACAACAATCATGTAAATCAAACAAAATATCCTGCTGTTGTATATTTTGGAATTACTCTAAAAGATTACGAACTGTACAAAATGCAGTGACCAGTGACTAAAGTTCTATTCTAGTTTCTTGAAGTTAGGCTGAAGACACTGAACTAAACTCTCAAATAAGAATTTACTCATGGACTACAAAAGACGGATCCCATAGAACGCATCCTGTCGCAACTGAGTGGCCCGGTTGACGGCAGTGGATGGGTCCATGAGGAGCGCAGGTCACGACTGATGGGGCTGGAAGAAGACACTGAATGTGTCCCACAGAATGATAAACTGGAAGCAAAGAAAGAAACAATGTCCATTAAAAAGCCTTAAGTTATTGGATACGTTAAACACTCGTCGAAAGTAGTAAAATTAATTTTCTGGTTTGAAATTTAGTGTTGTGTTAAAATTATGTTAGGGATATACAAAAATTTGTTGTCTTAAATGACAAATTGAAAACCTTTCACAAGGCATCATTTACTCTACTATGAGAAATGCTTTTAGCTACATAATAATTTGAAGTAGAGAATAATATACAGGGTGTTGGTGGAACTCTTGGTACAAACTTCGGCTACTAGTAAAAAATACAAATTTAAACACTTTTTCATCAGTGAAAAAATATCGAAAAACGCTTAGTTTTTAATTATTTTGCTTAGCAGTTTTTAATGCTGCGCTTTAAGAACTCACGGCGATCCTATTTAACCACATGTACTAATGTTTAATAATAACACAGGAGGGTAATGAAAAACGTTAAATAACACAAGGTACTTTAATAAATAACAGAAAGTAACGCATCAAAGTAGGTGTTCAAAATTTCGACCATTAACATCGATACACGCACGACACCTTCGTCAAAGAGAGTTGCGTGCGTTGCCAAACATTCCTGGGTTGTCAGCGATATCCCCAGCAGCGACTGCAATTCGAGCGACAAGGTCTTCTTCCGACTCTACAGATGTCGCATAAATCAGAGATTTCAAGTGCCCCCAAAAGAAAAAATCTAACGGAGTCAAATCAGGTGATCTCAGTGGCCAGGACACAGCACCACCACGACCAATCCATCGATTTGGAAATTGTTGGTCAAGAAACCGTCGCACATTTTGAGCATAATGTGCCGGAGCTCCATCGTGTTGAAAGCAAAGTCGTCTACGAATACCTAATGGCACATTTTCCAATAAACCAGGAAGGACTTCTTCAAGAAAGATTTTGTACACATCTCCAGTAAGACGCTCTGGCAGAATGTAAGGACCAATGAGTTGATTGTGCACGATACCTGCCCAAACATTGACAGTGTAGAGATGTTGGTGATGATGTTCATGGATGACATGAGGGTTGTTCTGCTGCCATGAGTGAAAGTTATGATAATCAAAAATTCCATCTCCGCTGAAGGTTGCTTCATCCGTAAACAACAAACACTCTGCAAAATTGGCATCTAAAAACCACTGCGCGAATCGCTCACGAGGACCATAATCAACGGGAAGGAGACCCTGGACTCTCTGGAAGTGAGACGGATGATAATTATTCCTGTTCAACACATGTCACACTGTACTATGGTAACGAATACCCAAAGATGCTGCTGCGGCACGGGTGCTCGTACGCGGGTTTCTACGGAAATGTTCCAACACTTCTTGCTCTCGATGATAATTTATTGGGCGACCAACGTCTACTCTGTTTATTCTGAAACTGCCGGTTTCCGTCAATCTTCTGTGCAATGCAGTGAATAATCGATGATCAGGGACTTCTCGATTAGGGTAACGTTCGTGATGGATTCTCGAGGCACGTCTTGCATTACCATTAGCAGCACCATAAGTGAAATGCATGTCTGCCATTTGTGCATTTGAAAGGCGATATATCTCACCACTTCAGTGCCACGGTGCTGACAAAAGATACTCATACGCTTCTCACCAGGGGCCGCTAACGTTGACTGGGAATTTCTAGAAATTTTCTGAATCTGTGAATGAATGTTTTAAACTGTAAATAAAACATGATCGATTCTGCCAACGCTTGTTCATTCTAATTCCCCATATTGCCCGTATTCCTGTCTGTTGCGAAATCGCTGTTGTGTTCTTGTAGCGTAGCAGTAAAAACTTCTAAGCCCAATAATTAAAAACTAAGCGTTTTTCGGTTTTCACTGATGAAAAAGTGTTTAAATTTGTATTTTCAACTAGTGGCCAAAGTTTGTACCAAGAGTTCCACCAACATCCTGTATATTGTAGTAGGTAATACAATAAAGGCACAAAACTACTCAAAGCAAAGCTCACTGAATAAAAAAATCAAGGTCTTCAAATCAGTCACGTAGAACATTGCATAAATTAAAACTACGTTAATATACGCATGAATTGAAACTTTGTTCATTTACACTGAATAATATTTAAAGTAGAGTTACTGTAGAATCATTTATCATCATTTAAAGTAAATTTGGAAGAAAAAATCAAAACAGAAGGAATTAAACACCGCTACTTAATACTACACCACAAAGGATTTGAATCAAAAGGTATTACATATCGAGTTCATCATTTGTGTCACCCGTGATTTCTTGCTTGAGTGAGCATTTCTGTAAAAAACACTCTATTACCGAATATGAGAATAAGTGAAGCAAACAACTCAGTACCTATATTGCCCTTAATATTCAATTACAAAATGAGCAACTCAGACATGAATGAAATACATTCATTCGGATAAAGGATGTTAAACCTCTACCAGTTGCAGGAATGATAAAGTGGTCATGAAACACTTGCAATACAAGACAAAAACTGAGGAGTAGAGGGCATCTGAGGCAGGAGGCTATGCGGTGAATGAGATGACGTGCTGATATTTTCTTCGAATGATCAGCAAGGGATAAAGAAGTAATACGAGTATTTTCAATAAAAGTTCCTTAATGGTGTATTTTAAAGTTGCGCTCAGCGCAGAAACTCTGATTTCTAAAAGAAATTTTTTTTCATATAAATTAATCATGTTTATTTCTCACGACTTTATGGACTGAATGAGTTCGGATAATTAGAATAGGTTGCAAATGATTACAAAGGAAATTTGTCAATCTCTGACAAAATATTCAAACTCACCTGGTTCACGTCCGCCAATTGAGTCTTGTTTCTAGTTTTCACGGTCGTCATTTTCTTTCAAGTTTTCGAGGGTAGATTTTTTGAAGAATACGCCCTGTGCGCGGCAGAGAGGGCAAATTGCGTTTTTCTTAAACCAAGTCCGAGCACACACTACACACAGAGCGTGGGTGCAGCCGCTGAGCACCGCGAAGTTTCCCTCTGAGTTGAGGGGTGCCGACTTGCACACTGGGCACTCATCTTCCGGTCTGACCCGGTCAAGCATCTCAGCTGGAGTCATGTTGCCCATTAATTTCCTCACTACAATTTTCTTGAATGATACCAGCACTTTCCGGGCACGTTTCCTAATGGCAATAGCACCGATTCTATCGCGATGGGTCGCCATGGGCTGTGGGAACCGTAGTCCACAGTTCACTTGTCGTGTGAGGGTTTCAACCGCCAGCAGCAGCTGTTGGTCAGCGTTGTGACAGGATTCTTGGTTATCGATGGCGCTCACAGCTGCAACCGTAGCTGTTATAATCCATTTCAGCGTGGCAGCGTCTACTGATGAACTGATGACGCTGGTGTTAGAATTGTCGCTCGAAATGATGAAGTTCCACGCGTTTTGCAGATCATGAATTATTTGAGTCGAAGGCTCCTCTATCACATTTTTGATAGCGCGCTTGACCAGCATGATGCACATGCTGCTTTCTAAAGACAAGTTCTGCACTGCCGCTGGAGTGATGAAATCCAGCAATTGCTCATGATGATCCGGGCAGGATCGCAGTAAAGTACGCAGAAATGTGTGTGCGTCCTCCATTTGGAGAGCTTTACTCGTTCGAAACCTGTCAAGGCAGCGGAGGCACAGAACTTTCAGATGGAGCAGTCAAATATTATCACGAAGTTACTTTGATAAACGCGTTATTAAATCTGAACACTGTTTTGTATCACTTTTAGCACCACTCTTTCGCAATTAAGTCTTTTCGTACTTCAAGCGAAGCAAGATCTTTCACTCAGGAGAATCTAATGCTTTTGGCTTCAAAGAGAGAATGAATGATCGTTTTGATTCCTCCCTGCTTTTATACGAGCCAAATCAGCTGCGGTCAGCAGCCTCATCTCGCGTTGATAGGCCTTACGTTGTAGCCAGGCTTTAGACACGCTCGCTAATTCGTCAGCGTTTCGAGTGTTAAACATTCCTGAGCAGCAAAAAGTTGAACTTCAAGACACTTTGGCTTTATGTCCTGACATTTTTGGAATACCACGGATAACAAAGGAGAGCACAGGTGAGCTAGTACATGTCCGAACATGTGACCAATTATCCTGCCAACTTAATTCAGCCGGTGGAACTGAAACTTTAATACATGGTTCGTTGTGTAATTTAGGTCAATGTTTATTTCATCACACAAATCGATTTAAACACATTAGAGAATTTTATAAATTTACTTTTTTCCAAAGAAAAACAATATTTTCTTATCAACCAGTTACGTAAGTATCAAACAAACACGGGTATATCGTATTTTTTCAAGGTATTTCTTCGTTTTGTATTCTGCTGCACATTTTTGAACTTCAATTTTGCTGATATTTCAAAAAGAAAATGCAAAATTATGGTAGGGATTTCTTTGCAAAAATAAGCTGTAACGTGGAATAATTTTTCTTGATTACACACGTTTTGATAATGGAACAAGACACCGGAAGAATTCTTCATAAAGACAATAATTCACCTTCGATTGGTACTGCCGATATAATGAAATTCATTAAATTACTGTTCGTTGGTTGAGTTCTGAAGCATTGCAGTTCCCGTCTGTGGAGTCATAGAGTTACTCTACATTGAGATTACATGGATTATACTTCGTTTTTTTACTCATACATGGTTTTCATCTCATATACTTTGATTTCTTTACATATTCGTCGTTTTCTTTCATTGTATTTTCGGCTCGTTCGGTAAATGACGATTCATGAAAAGGTAGAGGGTTTCATGGAGTTTTGATGCATCAGTTTCAGATTTTTACCCCGTATGCATATGCAAAGCACTGACGTTAATGACAATCTAAACAACCAATACACCAGAAAAATAGCTGATCATTCAAAAAAATATAAAGAAGACGTAATTTTATTTACATCTTCAGAATGGCCAGCTATTATTACATAACGATAGTGAAGAAAACTAAACTTTTTACGAGTGCATGAAAACATGTAGAGCGCTACCCATTCCATGTAACTTATAAATATCTTATCATGGGTTTTTCAACACAGACATGTTGCACCTCAGAATTGTTCTGGTGAAGTTCGAAATGAATTAACAAATAGAAGCGAATTCGTTTTGACCGTTCAAATGAACAAGAAATCACTCAGAGTTATTGCAGCTCTATTTAAGATAAAACTGAATATTACTATGTACGTGAAAGTTCGTGTACACTTATCACAAAGTATACATTATGCCTTGTTAAAATTATTGCGTGTGAGGAAATAATGACAATATTTCTTAATTCAAAAAGAACTCTGGGCACGGATGCTGCTCGAAACCATTTCCTGCAGCCGAGGAGAGTGCTTAGACACATCCATTGATCCACTCGTGTTCTGTGACAACCCGCAATGACTAAGGAACAGGATTCAAATTTGTATAGGATGTTAATTGCAGAAAAGTGAACGTTGACATCCTTACCATTGCCTAGTGAATTAATTTAATCCTAAGCTGAAGTTAATGGGAAAACGAAACATTTACCTTGGTTAAGAACATGAAAATCAGTTTACTATTTCAGTGAAAATGAACAGGTGTTGAAAATGTTAACAACTAGGACAGAAGTCTTGGTACACCATGTGTCAGAACAAACAGGGACCTCACATTCTACCTTTATTACGTCCACTAAAATATCAGCCAATCCCAGCCCATACCCGCGAATACCCGCCAAGCCCTCGTTTTGATTTTTGCGTACGGGGAGAGTTAAGTTAACATGAGAGTTGTTTAATTACAATTGATCTCAAGGGCACCATATCCTTTGAAAGAAAATATGATGAACAAAGTTCATTAACTTCAAATGATAAAACGAATCCTATTCATTCGTCTCATCTCTGTGAGCGTATTTTTAGCACATCATGGATCACTTTTCAACACAAAACTGGGTCACAAGGAAGCAAAATACTCTTTATGAGTACTTTAATGAAATACTCGATGATGAATTTAATTTGAATTACTTCAAATTCTGCAGGTTGAACGCCAAAAGTTTAAAAACCTTGTGATTACAATTGGGAATTACTGCTTTGTTTCAGGGATTATAACGACGAATAACAATTTAATGATTTATAATGATAACTTACAATTTCACGAATAATGATAAATTATAATTTCATGAAATATAATGATAAATTATAATTTCATGAATTATAATGATAAATTATAATTTCATGAATTTTAATGATAAATTATAATTTCATGAATTATAATGATAAATTATAATTTCATGAATTGTAGGGATGTATTATACTGTCTGAATTGTTTCATGTATTTCAAAAACAGAATCTTGAGATTTCAACCTTTCATTTTTAAACTTTACAGCATTTTCTTTCTTGACATAATCCTGGGAAAATTTAAGACATTGCTTTCACTCCTATAGCTCATAGGTCAACTCTGAGCGATTCCTACTTCAGCTCCCACAAGGCATGAAATATCTAACGATGAAATCCACGTTATGTAAAGAAGGTGTACTTTTACATGTGTTTGGCCCATTTAAGGATTTGAGTAATACAACAGATGAGCAATGGAAGCTCTTTTGGTGTCGGTTGAAAATTTAGAAAGGGATTTTTTTTGCCGGAAAGACCTCCTAAAACTTCAACCCCAAAAATTTATCAGCTTTTCTCTTCCTGGACTGTACATCAGGGGAAATTCTCCAGAACGAAAATTTGAAAATGACGAATCGCACAAAAATCGCTGAGAATATTTAAGCTATATTTAAACATGTGCATGCCATTGACAACAAATTTATTTGCATGCTTATTTAAATCATTATTTCAAACCATTAACTCATTATTTCTACTTCGATTGGTGTAACATGTTTCCTGTTCCAGCTTCATTGCTCAATTTTCTTTGCGTACACAATCGCTACAGAACGTTCGCATCAAAATTGTCCTCGGGTAAAAACGATGCATCCAAGAGAACCTGAACAATGGGTCCTCATTTTACTTTTAAAGCAGTCAGTTTGAGTTACGGTCTCCACCTTCTAGTTAACATTGTTTCAATTCTGAGAATTGCAACTGATGGCAGGAACAAGCAGCTTGTCTCATAATTATTGTAGCATACAAGCAATTCATGAATAGTTTAGTTATAAGTTACCTCGAGAACAAAATTGACTTGCGTTACTTCATTGTATTAAATATTCTGAGAGCTCAGAATTCTTTTCGTCCTTAATTTTCAAACCCTAGTTTTCAAGTCAGTGCAATAAAAGATGGAATCAAGATGCGTAGTCATCGTCAAGTCGAGACCTTGTTCCTTTTAATTCTTAAATAGCGTTTACGTGTGGTAGAAAGTGTACTTACATAGAATACCTATATCATTGACAGTAAAATCATTACCTCGTTTTTCTCGTCTGTCCTACGGTCGGCAAGTGACAACTAACTTTCCGAGAATTCGTCATTTAAACCAAATTTTAATTTTTCATCTGTTCAAGCTTGTGACATTATGTATTTGTAAAAAAGTCGGTTTTGGCCACGTTTTGAGAGCTTATCATTTCATCTAAAATTCGACATACGCACACAAAACTTTTTTCAGGGACTCGTCATTTGTGACGTTGAGATCTATATCTGATATACGCAGTTCCATGCTATTGTAAGTTTCTAGCCACGGTAGAGGAAACAAGGTAGGTTCAAAACAGTCTTTCTTTCGTTGACGGTGTGGTTTTGCTGACGTCACGGCAATGAACCAACAGCATCGCTCATTTTGCATCAGGTAGCACTGCTACCCCCAAATCTGGCACCACTATTGGCCTAACGACACTGCGTTTTGGTGACGCCATAAAGTTTGTTTGAAATAAAGCCTTTCTATTGGCTAGCCGAACAAGAGGAGGTGTATTTTCTCCTATAGAAATGACTACCTTGTTTCCTCTACCGTGTTTCTAGCTCAGGCAAGTTACACGTCTCGAAGACCTCGTCTCTCCCTCTCTCTGCGTAGCATTGATACCTGCACGGACCCGGCTGCGCTAGGGTTCCAGTACACAGAAGTGCTCAGGCGCCCCTGTGTTTGGCAGATTAGGCATGGTCTTTAGATTTGTTTGTGCTGAAAATTTTCGTTCCTCGGAATAGAACTGTGGTTAAAATGGTCAGAATAGAATGGAGATAGAGCATGATAACGATACGTGGATGAAATTGGCGATGGTATGAAATGTTGATAAATAATGTTGGAATTGAATGTTGGAACTTGATGATGCAAATGATGATGAAATTAAATGTTCGAACATGGTATTGCTGTATGATAATGTAATAAAATATAAGAACATGACGATGGAACATGATATTTCAGCACGTGAAAATACCCAGCTACGCCTACAGTGGGAAGAAACGGAAGAACTTTCTTGAAAAAATACCTGCGTTTGAACCGCATTTCAAAATTTATTCCGTACGTCGACATTTTTCTATGGTTGTCAAAATAGCAAAGGTATAAGTGAAGACGACCGACTTTTAAGGAGAATTTGTGAGCCTCAAAAACTGACCACAGAAGCACGTCACTCTCCCCCATATGCCGGAGTGCAGGGGGCACCTCACTCCCTTCCCCGTACGCTGGAGTGGAGGGGGCACCTCACTCCCTCCGCCATAAGCCGGAGTGGAGGGGGCACCTCACTCCCTCCCCTGTACGCTGGAGTGGAGGGGGCACCTCACTCCCTCCCCCGTACGCTGGAGTGGAGGGAGCACCTCACTCCCTCCCCCATAAGCCGGAGTGGAGGGGGCACCTCACTCCCTCCCCCGTACGCTGGAGTGGAGGGAGCACCTCACTCCCTCCCCCATAAGCCGGAGGGGAGGGGACACCTCACTCCCTCCCCCGTACGCTGGAGTGGAGGGGGCACCTCACTCCCTCCCCATAAGCCGGAGTGGAGGGGGCACCTCACTCCCTCCCCCGTACGTTGGAGTAGAGGAGGCACCTCACTCCCTCCCCCATAAGCCGGAGTGGAGGGGGCACCTCACTCCCTCCCCCGTACGCTGGAGTGGAGGGGGCACCTCACTCCCTCCCCCATAAGCCGGAGTGGAGGGGGCACCTCACTCCCTCCTCCGAACGCTAGAGTGGAGGGGGCACCTCACTCCCTCCCCCATAAGCCGGAGGGGAGGGAGCACCTCAATCCCTCCCCCGTAAGCCGGAGTGGAGGGAGCACCTCACTCCCTCCCCCATAAGCCGGAGTGGAGGGGGCCCCTCACTCCCCCTCACCAACCGACGGGCACACGGACGTCAGGTGTTCAGGGGGAGTGGAAGGGCCCCTCACTCCCTCCCCCATAAGCCGGAGGGGAAGGGGCACCTCACTCTCTCCCCCATAAGCCGGAGTGGAGGGGCCCCTCACTCCCCCTCACCAACCGACGGGCACACGGACGTCAGGTGTTCAGCTGGTCGCGGCCGTACGGTGGTGAGGTTGGAATTCCTGCTGTCAATTTGAGTTTAATCTTAAAAATCTGATCAATGTTAAAATCTTATCGGAATTAGGTTCTTTCCTGTAATTATTCTCGTTTTACCTGACAACCGCATCATCGTGTTTGTTTGACGGTAAATATGTCATTTGACAATGAATTTTATTTTGTCATGAGAATATGAAGTTTAATATTTAGCGCAATTAGTGATTTTCTCGCGAAACCTGCACTCTTTTTGATCACATAATCATGACAGCATTTTCGGAATGATTTCTAATCAGGTAACAATTAGTTGATCTCCGCTCAATTTAAATCAATGCCCAAATTCAGTAGAGGACGTGAGCTGTGGCAAGCCAAATACGAAGTCGACGGACACGTTTCACAATTGCAGGAAAAACAAAAACAGGTTTGAGTTCTGATGGAAAATGAAGCACTCGATTTTTTCTCGGGAATTATTTTTTTAAGCCGAAGTTTGCGCTGGTTTTATCAATGCGTCATGAACGCATGGCAGACGACGGGAGAGAGGCTAGTAAATAATATTCGGGAAGGTTCGATAAATCGTAGCATGGATACGTGAGTACATAGGAAAGCACTCCGACGTAGTAGATGAAATTGAATGAAACTTGAGTATACCTATTTTCATGCACGTGTGTGATCTGCGTCCAATTTCACTTGGCAGTCCTGCTCTTGTTTATGCATCCACAGCAACTGCGTGCTGTCATGTGATAACTTTGTTTCTGGAGTTAACTTTGCTGTAGAACATCATGATCATTAAAAGCTCCACTTAGATGAATCAATTATTACTTTACAATAAAGCGTCAGGTGTCCCGTTCAATTAATAAATAAATCTTCATTTCTCGGCGTAATTTCTCGTATTTTTTACCATTGGTCAGGTGTCTATACACTTATATTCAGTTGTTGTTTGACTTCACGCTCTTAACACTCCGACCGCAACATGCGCCACCGGTGGCCACGGAGGGGATTTTCATAATACTGCTGACCGACCAGCAGTCATGAACTCAACTCTTCATAAATAATTAATGCTAAATGCTGTCATGACCCAGTTAATGATTGATGTTTTCAAAATTGCTGATCACAATCGAGTTTAAATTTGAGTTGAATATTGAACTTCAGTTTTCCAATTGCGGTCAAAGTGTTAAGGATGCTGACTGACCATATTTGTGATACAAAGAATATTTTAGTTGACTAAGAAAATAAAAGCGAGGAATAAGGCTTTGAAACTTAACATTTTGTACTAAAAGCTTTACTGTTAAAATTGAACGTTTCGACTCGTTGAGTCATTTTCAACAAAAGTGCTCTGGAAAAAATGAATAATACACATATTGAAAATATCAACACCAAAAATCAACACATTAAAATCAACACATTAAACACATTATCAACACATTAAAAGCATGAAAGAGATCATTTCTGACCGATCGAAATTCAAAGAGATATCTGAACCGATCGTAAACTACACTATACGAATAGAAGATAAAATAAACAATTTTCTGCGCAAACTCAAGAAATTAAATCTCATTGCAGAAGAAATATATAAACGACTCTTCGTGACTGGCTCTGGCCCTGGGGTCTTGTATGGCTTGCCCAAAATCCATAAACCTGATTTTAGAAATAAGTTTGCATTTCGGCCAATTTTTGCCGCCTATCGCACACCTAGCTTTAATTTGTCAAAATTTCTAGTCCCTATTTTGAATCCTTTAACGTGCAATGATTTTACAATTGAGAATTCAAAATCTTTCGTTAATCTAGTCACTAAAATACCTAATGCTGATAATTTTTATATGGCATCGTTTGACGTCAAGAATCTTTTTACAAACGTTCCTTTAAATGAAACTATTGAAATCATTTTAATCTGTTTGTTCGAAAGCGTAGATACGGTTCTGGGCCTCAGTAGGGCATTATTCACGACTCTCCTTCAGCACTCTGTATTGAACTCTTTTTTTGTTTTTGACAATAAATTTTATCAACAGTTGGACGGGTTAGGTATGGGGCTACCACTTGGCCCTACTTTTGCTAATATTTTTAGGTGCTTTCAAGAGCAACAATGGCTTAGAGATTGTCCTCCTGAGTTCAAACCTTTTTTATACAAGCGATACGTAGATGATACCTTTTTATTGTTTCATGATCGGTCCCATTGCTCTCTTTTCCTCGACTATTTGAATTCTAAACACCGAAATATTACCTTTACCCTAGAAACTGAACAGAACGGTAGCATTTCTTTTCTTGATTCTTTGATTACAAAAGAGAGTAATAATTTTTGTAGTTCAGTTTTTCGCAAATGTAGTTTCACCGGTCTTGGTACCAGTTTTTTTAGTTTTTGTACCTTTCGATTTAAAATGAACAGTATTAAAACGCTATTGTCAAGGGCCTTTGCAGTTAGTTCTAACTTTAGCAATCTTCATAAGGAGTTTACTTTTCTGAAAAGGTTTTTCCATTCCAATGGTTTTAAAATGCAACTTTTTGAGACTACCCGTAGGAATTTTTTCAATCGAATGTACTACCAAACTCCTACTGTTGCTACTGTAGAAAAGAAAGATTTGTTTTGTGTCCTCCCTTTTTTCGGTCAGCAATCAGAAAAAATGAAGAAAGAATTGTACGTACTTTTATCCAAATATTTCTCTCATGTTAACTTTCACTTCGTGCTTCTCAATAAATTTAGAATTGGCTCTTTTTTCAACTACAAAGATATACTTCCGAAAGGTATGCTCTCTTCTGTAATTTATCAACACAGTTGCGCACAGTGTGCGTCAGAGTATGTGGGTTCTACCACTAGAGCCTTGCATATTCGCGTTGCAGAGCATGCCGGCAGGAGCTATCGTACCAACCGTCCTCTTGCTGCTCCTTCTCACTCAGCCATACGTATCCATGCAGAAAAATG
Source organism: Platorchestia sp. MABIK (assembly GCA_014220935.1). Classification (NCBI taxonomy): domain Eukaryota; kingdom Metazoa; phylum Arthropoda; class Malacostraca; order Amphipoda; family Talitridae; genus Platorchestia; species Platorchestia sp. MABIK. Next base: position 35,671 of record JACJUY010001692.1, on the reverse strand, counting down.
TAATCTCCCAGTAAAATTAGAGGACTTTAACATTTTAGCCGCTGCTTCAAACCCCGTTGATCTACGCATTACAGAATCTCTTCATATTTTACAACGAAAGCCTTTTTTAAATGACTCCCAATCTGCTTTTCCATTGCAAATAGTCTTGGGTTTTGATTTAGTTTTAGTTTTTCCTTTTAGGTTTATTTTTTTTTTATTATTTTTTTTTGGTGTTGATATTTTCAATATGTATAGTATTCATTTTTTCCAGAGCACTTTTGTTGAAAATGACTCAACGAGTCGAAACGTTCAATTTTAACAGTAAAGCTTTTAGTACAAAATGTTAAGTTTCAAAGCCTTATTCCTCGCTTTTATTTTCTTAGTCAAAATTTGTAAAAATACAAACCGACATGTGCTTCCATATTTTAGTTGTGGGTGCTATTAGGATGAATATATTTGTTCGTTATTCACATCTGGAAGATTTAGGAAAATATCGAATCCAGTCATTTTTGATGGGTCGTGTACACCAATAGTATTGTAAGACTTTCGGTGTTTGAATATTTACACCTAATAATTTCGAACGCAGACATAATTAGAGAAACTTATTGGAACTTTTAGATCGAGGTGCATGAAATATTTAGTGGCGTGAGAACATTTCACATTTTACTCAAACATTCGGTGTCCGACGCTCAAAGAGTTTGAAGTGGTCCATGTTGACTGAACTGATCCGCGAATTTTTTTTTAAACTCTCTCATTCATGTGACCATTATTACAATAATTACAATGGCAAACTAAAGAAAAGAAACGGGTGAGTGAAGGCAGTGAGGAATCTGTGCACAAGGTGTATCCTCACTTAAGACCTCCTGCGTGTAGAAACAGTAAGTTGAGAAAAAGTTGCTCGTGGAAACAGTTAGTTGAAACAAGATGAAAATTAAAGAGGAAACTAGTAGTGACTGAAAACAGAACAGTAGAGAATAGAAAAAAAGGTCTGTAACAAAAAACCATACTATGTTTTTTTAACAGAAGAACAGCACATCCTCGCGTTTTCTGCCTAGGAATGCTAATTCCTATTGACACAATATTTGTATCTCCTGGGGGAGGGAGGGGGAGCGGAGAGCAAGCTCAGCGAGGAGAAGCGTTCTCTCTCCAACCTCTCCTACCCGTCTTGTCAGTTCGCTATTACCCACCAGAGAGCTGCAGTCTGGGGAAAACACCGCAGGCGCCCAACTGGGATCGAACTTGAATAATCCGAAGTCCGATGCTGAACCGCCCGTGCCACGGAGAAGGATGATGTTTACCTTACTGAGTGATCGGATCCATGATGGTCGAGTACGTGGATGGAACAAAACAAAATGTATAATAATTAAATATGAATGCAGGTGCAAACTGCGCTTCACTTGAAGTCGGATGAGAAAATTACAGTACTTGCCCTTAATAAGACGCAGGTTACGCTTCAGTCCCATATACAACCCTTCTATTCATATGCATCTATTTGTTCGAAGTCAATTATTGAATTGTTTTTATTCCACCGAAATTCATAGATTTTTCTCTATCAGTAATTTTGATGGGCAAAATTTGAGTTAACTATTGATTTGTATTCATTTTAAATTTCATCAATTATATCGTGACAGATCATTTTCTTCTGAGTCTTGTTACAGACTGTTTTCTTTACATAAACTCTTTGGAATAAACTATTTTCCTTTGAGTATTATAACAGACGATTTTCATCATATCCACTTTTCATGCCCGACTATTTTCTTAAGAGTTATATTACAGACTATTTTTCCTAAGAAACTCTCCGTAAGAGACTACTTTCTTCTGAGTCTTATCATCTTACTAGGACGATATCATCAATGAATAATTTGCTACGGCATACACGCATTTTTCTTCGCATTTTTGTTTTTCTGTTTTGTGATTGTTTGATTTGAGGTCTCAGCTTCCCGAGACGGATGTAGCTGATAGTGCATCTAGAGATGAATTATTGAATTCATGGCCTTCGCAGCCATGGAAAGGTCCAACCATCTAAAAAAGCCGAGTGAGCGGCTCTAAAGATGATGGATCATGTCATGGAACCTTTTAAAAGATATCGATCTTTAACACACTAATGGAACCTAATGAAGAGACATTACGATGTTTTTTGACATGATGAGGGAGCAAAAATATGGCTGTGGAACAAATTAATGAATAATAATGGTTAAACATAATGATGGCATTTGATGATGAAACAGGATGAAATAAGAACTTTGCCATAAACAGGAAACGTTTAATTAGTTTTGTTCTTTCTAGTAGAGCGTCTCCTTTTACGAGCTTTGAGCGGGGTGACCACATACACCGTCATATAGGCTGTCTAGTCCTGTATTGTCTTTATTTCCAGTCATCGCTCGTCACTAATGTATAATTTCATGATTCGTATGTAAAGATTTAATTTGTGCGCGTTGTGCTTCGTACGACTTTTTAGCAAATAACTGACACTGAAATCAACTTTCTAACTTTTGACGTTGAAATAAAATTCCAAGCTCTGGAATGCATCGTAAACATTTTTGACTTCGAAAAAATCTTATTCAATAACAAAAATGGGAATCTGTTCGTGAAAACCTGGCTTACAACGTGGGGGAGGCTTTGGATTTTCTTTGGTCACAGCTTTCAGCACCATGCAAAATTTCCAATTCTAATTCCTCTACCTGCCTCCATACACAATACATTCCATATCTCGAGATGATACACTGATTTCTCACTTCTCGGGGCCCGAGATTCTGATGAGATAAATTGATTTCTGCCATCAACGTCGTACTTTTCTTCATAACAGTTGATTGTCATTTCAAAGCTTCAGGAAATTACCGCATAATTTTTGTGCGCATTTTTCCGCCGAAAGTATGGAGACGTGCGACTTTCTTTTAACTTCTACGCTCCTTTGTGCAGATGTCATTAGCCATTCTGTCAGCATTTCTTATGTGTAATACCTCGATATCGCACGCCAGAAAAAATACACGCAGAACTCTGATACCAGCACCACACTTGAAGCAATGCACATACATAAATTGAGGTGGCCACAAGAAAGTTTTCTTTTATTTTCAAATATTTATTACGGTGAATAGCAGTTATTTTTAGAATCACTGTAAAAATCGTATCATAGCCGCCTCATTCCAATTTATAAATGAAATAGAGTTATTTCTGGGAACTCTCACTTTTAGGATAAAAAGGAAAACCAACCGGGCTAAGAATATCATGATAAAAAACAAATGTTTCGGATTATAAAACAACTATTTTTCAGCGTTCTGAAATACAATAAATCGTAATATTGAATCATTGTGAGTATAAATCTTCTGAATGAACCGAATGTAAGACAATGAAATTTAAAAGACATGACAAAACAAAAACTATACAAAATATCAACAAACAATGGAAAGTTTCACCGCCGTATCACATTCATTTATTGACGGACGGTTTTTTAAAATGTTTATCGACTCTAAAATGCGGAGATCGGACAAATTTAATGTTGAATCCAAAATTTAAAATTTGAGTTTTTAAAAATATGATTTTTCTTCAAACAGTGTTCTCTCATAGATGAGTTGGATGGTTTGATCAGGTTACAGCCAGTGCGAAAGGAGGTGTATAAATAATCAAAAGATTGTCAGAATCCAAAGTTCATTCAAGCAAATGGTAAAACCTACTCACCCAAATTAGATTTCACACTCGGTGTGTCAGTAGGCCAGTTTAAGTGGTAATAAGGAAAAGGAAAAGGAAAACAGCGGTAGAAACGTGTTCAAGCACAGACTGAAACTAAATCAGGAGGTTAGTAGAGGTAATTTAGGCCCACTGCATAATGCACAGCTTTCAAGCCGAAGACAAAAAGAGACAAGCCCAAAAAGTCTCTATTTTTAGGAGTTATATCGTCTAGATTTTTTTCGTTGAGTAAAACTTATTCATAATTAAGCCCTTTTATTTTGAACTGGTCCCATCTTCCATCTAGCTTTGAAAAATATCGACAATCAGCCACTTTATCAATTTATGTATTTTTAGCAACCCAAAAACTTTTATGAAAAATATTGATCCCAAAATTAAAATAAAGAAATTTACACAGGCTCAGATACGCAAACTTAAAAACAGAAAGAAAAATAGCGGCAGCCAGGCAAAAGAAACTGTTGGACTTCGTGAGCATTAATGCAACTCCGCAAGGAAATAAACCATTTTGTTACAACAAATCCTCAGTCTGCCACCCTCAGATGCTACCTTAAACTGCTCCTTAGTAAAATGTCAACAGCTCATCAAAGCAGTTCAAAATTCTCTTAACACCGTACCTATCTCAAGCTCCAAATACTCGATAAACAACAGAAGTGGGAAAGCGATGCATGGCTCCCGCTCAAAATGCAATATTTGGACCATGTGAGAAGAATTTCTCATACAATAGAGAAATCAATGGCAGCCAGTGAGCTCACGAAGCTCTCAGATTGTATCAGAACTGCACAAAGATGTAAATGGTTGCTTGAAGACGATAATCCGCGAAAACCCGTTTGTGTTATAAATGATTCTGAGCTTGCGCCTCCACGTGCTCAACCAGTACAGTGTTGACATGTAATCAATTAGGACTCGTATCAAAAGAATGTCGTAGACAAGCGGTACTTCCGGCGTCAACGGCGTAGAATACAATCACTCCAAACGTAAGTACTTCGAAAGCAAAAAGAATCTTTTTATAATATTATTGCTGGCAGGAAAGTCATTTCGCAAGAGATTGTACGGCTCAACGGAACATGCGAAGCCAGTAGGAGCAGGCCAGAATGTCAAATAGACCACGAGGCTTCGGATCAAGAGCTCAGTTTACGTTTCAAGCGATAACAAAATAGAGACATGGAGAAACACACAATACCCGCTTAACCAGAAAAAACTAGTGGCTTCTGTTGACACGTGAGGTGCAAAACTGATCATAAAATTAGTTGTGTAATCTTGAACCTTTTGATGTTTTTCTCGATAGCTGATCGGAGCGTTGATCAATTAGGTAGGCCCTACACAACGAAGAAGTTCGCGTCGACAGGATAAGGTGATATTAAAATTAAGTCAATCCCGTAAAATTGAGTGCTGTTAATAGCGATGAGATTGAGGTGCGTGGGACGATTTTGCTGAGAATTCAACAAGGAGGTAACATGTGCATGACGTGATAGTGGCTCAAAGTGGTAATTACTCTGGACAATGTTAGTTGGGTTTGATTAGCTAAGACGCATAGGTGAATTACGCTCGACATGACGTGGGCACGCGGCAATCGGTTGATAGTGAACGAGCATTCGTACTCCTTCGGAAACGGCGAGTATGCCGGTAAAGGAATAAGTTTGATCAAACAGAACAAAAAGGTGAATGTGCTAAAGCACCACGTTGCTGTTGTGTTGCTGACGATAAGCACCGACGAGGGTGAGTATAGAATCAGTAACGAGTTACCCGAAACCGAAAACCCGAGCTTAGACCATCTTTTGAAGAAACCTTTCCATGATTTCGAAAACTTTTGTTTCATTGCAGATACGATTTTGAAATTTTGTACACGTGGGGAGCGTACACGTCTTTTTTACTTCTAGCATTTCTTTGATTTGACCCATAGAAAACGAGTTATTTGAAACAAAGCGATTTTATTATTTTTTTTCAAAACACATCTCCTCTTTCAATTTTAAAGCTAGAATGATGCAGTTTCTTGCATTCAATTTTACTTCTATCATTCTAAAAACAATTAGATGTAAAATTTAGATGCAGCTTTGTTTTGAGTTATTCATTTATTTTGGTTTCTTGACTTTTTTCCAAATTTTCTTCAAAAATCCTTATAAAATTCAAAGACAAAAGCAAAATTCAAAATTTCAAGTCTGATCTTTTTATTAAATTTATTGGGCAAGCGAATGCAAAAAACAGCATTCTCTTCAAAATTGAGGGAGGGGTTAGAAAAAGAAAAGTGTTTTTTGACATCGGCGGAAATGGGTGTTTTGACACGCGGCGTAGGTGCGTTGCCTAACATTTCATCTCCCCCTCGAAACGACCGCAGCTAAACTGAGACTTCTGAGCACTGTCGCAGTCAGATACAGCTCTCTGCTACTGCTAGATGTAACAAAGCGTGACCTTGGCTAACAGAGGCTAACTTGATGATGTGAAAATCCTGAGATGGGTTGCTGGCGCGAGCTCGTCCCTCCCATATCTGGGGTGAGGGGAGGGGGTTTTCCTGTGGTTTTACACTCTTTTCGAGGTAACCAATTATGTCTGACATGTTTCTGAGCACTTTAATGAAATAAAATGCAATTCTTAATTTTTTTCCAATTTACGATGTTATGGTTCCCTTAAATAAAGCAGCTAGATAGCCAGCCAGCTCTCGTGGGCAAGAATGCTGTGGCTATTTAATGCGCTCAGATTAGCAGGGCGGTGGAAGATGAATGAATAAGTAGAAATGAAATCTGTTGAAATTTCCCGTCCCACCTTTACGCGTTTCAGAGCAACATAATATGTTCTGACTGAGTTGTTTCAAGTACAGGCGTATTAACTGCGTAGATACTTTAAAAAAGTTATCGGGAGGCTTCCTGATCTTAAATCAAAAGAAGAAAATTAAATATACCGTATAAAACATTTACTCGCATTAAAAATTGTAAGTAAAACAAAATGGAACGTTTCAAGAATTCGCTCATCTCCAGCAATATAAATGCACCTGGATAGAATGGATTAGAAAGATGATAAATTGAAATAACTAACCTTAAAAACTACCTGTTAACTCGTGACAATGGAAAAGAAGAATTGAAAAGTTGGTAATTTAAAATCGGCATATTTTTTAAAATGAATGGCAACTATAAAATCCTTAAACCAGAGAAAAATTTAAGTCTGGTGAGAATTTTGAAATTACTGATATTAAATGGGCTATAACAATGCTCTGAGTGATCCCTAACAGCTGAATGCCGGGTATGTCGGGTGCCTCGCGCGTGCTCTACCCCCAACTTCGTACTTGTCTCACTCGCCAGTAAATTGTTGAATTGTGTTCTGGTGTTCCTTGTTATCCTCATGACCCGCACGTCGAAAAATGTGCTAGCGCTACTACGTTGTTGTCTGCTTAACGAAGTGAGAGCTAAATGTATAAGCAAACGCTTACGCGCCAGCATCCAGCCGTTAATTAATAATATATCTTAAAAGTCATTCCTTGAATTTCGAGACTTTGTTTATTAGTGGCAGCAACCTTCTGTTTTTGATAAACTTTAGTAACCATTACGAGAATGTAAGAACCTAAGAATCATTGGACATTAACCTCTCCCCCTGATATGAACACAGTAAACTACTTCTCCCTCTCATATCATGACATCAGACTACCACCTTCACTCCACTACAACATTGACAGCCGTTTGATGCTGCTCTTCTAGTTACTATTGGTTTTGCCATTTGCATTTTCGCCAGATTTTTTGTTCAGCTTTTTAGACTGTAATAAATCTCTTTAACAGTATGTAACGATATAGAACAATGCATAGCAATATGAGGCTGTAATAACCGAGAAATGCGCGGGAATTACAGCCGTGCGCGTTCGTGAGGTGGATAGGGGGGTGAAGTGTCTCCCCCAAGAGGTGAGGGTGAGGGGCAACAGAAGAAGATTGAGCTAGGCCGTGTAACAACACAAGTAAGGGGAACGAAAACAACATTGACATACAGTGTAAAGGGAAAAGAGTTAAAATTTATTCACAACGTGCTAGAAAACAAGGGGATTTAGAGTTAGAAAAGAGCGTGCGGAATAAAACCAAATGAAAGCGAGGGACGCGACTGATGGAAGAAACACACGTAAGCATGAGGCGACGCTTACGGGCGAGACAGTCAGCCTAGAATTTCGTGGGACCCGAATCACGCACCATGCACACCAAGAACAGACACGGAGGTTCGCGGGTTCTGAACAAGCAAGTGCTTAACCAATCGGAGCGTACGATACTGCAGGAGAACGAAGAACACTCACGAACCTTCTTGAAGAAAGTAAGGGGAGTGAATAAAAGCCGAGCGTGAGAACAGAACGCTTTTTTTGTCTCTGAGTTCCGCAACGAAAGGCACACGAAAATTGCGTGCGTGAGGGCAGGGCGCCCGGCAGTCGCCAGCGTGCCGGTCATGACGACAACTTAAAACAAGTTAATGCTTCAAGAGCATAGCATCGTTTCACCAGAAGTTACTGTCGTGCCAACTGCACTCGAAATCAGCCTCAAGCGCATCAGCTTCGTATCGGTGATCGTCAAAAGTAAGAAGCAAAATGGCGGGAAGCACAGCACGTCAACGACTTTACCGGCGACTCGCACACGTTGATCTACGTGAATCTCCAAGTTCTCAAGCATCCACAGCATACGGATTTTGAGCCACGCAATCGTGAAATCATCAGCCGCACTGATTGAATGGCCTACACGAAGCCCAAGCACCCAGACACTCACAGCACAGGTGCATCTACGGCCGAGCACGCAGCGTCAACGTTGGGAGGAGGTGCCAGTGGAAGCATCAATCTAGTACCAGCTACGCGCCTTCACAAAGGAAACATGGATAACAAGAACGGCACGCCTAAACATAGGCGAATTGGAGTAGAAGAGACTGTGAGATCAACTAAATCTGGGTTCGTGACTAGTTTATGTGGGATAGATGGTAATCATGTGTTTCAACGAATGTGCGTGTATAAGCACCCTTAGATTTGTCAGTAGTTAACGTCCTTCGGAATTCTGTATTAGTGAGTTGTACGTGCATTGTGTTTAATGTTTTGGGCGTGCCATCGCGGTAGCTCCTTTTTCTATTAGAGTTCATAAAATTCATAGAGCTGTGTGATCATTTTATGCGTTCCACGTTGGCCTGCGCAAAGTTTATTAACGTGTTCATTCGTGATTAATTTTTGTGAGTTTGCATTGGCCGTGTTACTGCTCAGGTGCCTTTCTATTCTCGTGTTTCATTCAATTAATTGTTTCTTTGATCATTTTACGTGTGTTATATTCTCTAGTGCAACGTTCACTCACGTGTTCCCACGAAAAATCTAAAAAAACTTAATTATAAAGTCTGCCATTAGTTGCTTCATTTCCCGTATTGATCTGGAGTGCTGGAATTGGTTACGCAGACTAGTTACTCACTATTTATATTTTCTACCTATTCTATATTTTCTCTTTCTGTGTATTTTCCGCTCTTGATTTTCCATTTCCTCTTTAACTATCGAGGTTTAAATCCCTCAATCGAAAACAGAGGCCAATCTTTCCGTTCCATGACAAGTACAGTGGACTCCCTGGTTACGGCGTCCCAGGGGTACGTTTTTTTCACGTTACGAAGTGGAATACGAAGTTTTTTCGTCCCCTTATGGCGGCTTTTTCCCCGCCTTACGGCATCAACGACAATTTCTCTTGAGCGGCCAAAAAATTTAAAAATTCAAACTTGGTGGTTGGTCTACTTGCGTGTGACTTTGCGAGCCTCACACCACGCTCATACGTAACTATATGCGTTCCTTCATACGTCACTAAGACGCTGGTCTGCTATTGGTCGGTGTCACGGCGTCACTAAGATACCGATATGCTATTGGCCCGCCATTCGACAATTTTAAGCTGTGTTGACACGATCATTGAGTGTGCGTGTGAGCAGTGAAGAGAAGCCCAAGGCCCGCCCACTTACTCTAACTTCAGGCGCATTTACTTGCTCAATGACAGTGCGGACTGTGCTCGTCTTCATGGAGCTGGCCAGAGCCATGAAGACGAGCGTTTAGCAAGTAAATGGGCTTGAAGCAATAGCAAGTGGGCGGGGCTTGCGCCTCTCTTCAATGCTCAAGCACGCACTCAATCATCGTGTCAACACAGCTTTACGATCCGAACTGCGGAACGGATTAATGTCGTATGGCGGGGATCCACTAGTTACATGGTAACAGAAAGCCTAATGCGTGGTCAAATGATTCGGATTACAGCATTCTCATTTGTAGCTCTATACGGTTTACATGTATGGAACATCTGGCTTGAAAATCTGGCCATTATTTTTGCCCCTGCTATTTTGAACGGCAGAATACAATTGCAGTGTTGATCTTGGGAATTTGATTCATGAGCATAGATCGTAAGGTAGACGTGAAGTTGACGTTGGGCTTGGAACGATAATGACGGATCTCGGAGCTCCGGTGCTGTTGGAGAACGAAGAGACGCGCCTGTGGAGACCCGGGCGCTGCTTGCTCCCTCGGTCATGTCTGTCCCGTAGTGTTCACTGTAAACCCTATCAATGCGTTAGATGTTCGAAGTGTTACACTGAGACCTGTTGAGTGCAGTCTAAGTTTTGAGTCCTTTTAGGGATTCCTCGGTAGGCACCTTGAGCTCTGCTGCTAATCCCGCTTCCTAGCTGCTACGGAGTCTTATAAATAATGAAAATTCTTTCAGCGTTCATGGGAATTTTTAGTGTCGTATGAGAAATATTAATGAAATTGTATGGTATATGTATTGCGGGAAATTCCTATTAGACTCGATTATAATCTTTGTTCCGCCCACTTCTAACGAGTTCAACACGTTACAGCAATCATGGAAATCAAACAAAATATCCTTCTGTAATATGTTTTGGAATTGCTCTAAAATAATACAAACTGTACAAAAAACAGTGACTAGTGACGAAAGTTCAATTCCAGTTTCTTAAAGTTCGACTGAAGACACTGAACTAAACTCTCAAATAACAATTTGCTCTTTGACTACAAAAGATGGGTTTCATAGAACGCATCCTATTGTAACTGAGTGGCCCGGTTGTACAGAGTCCAATGCCGCAGGATTTCAACCCCGCCCACCCCTCTCCCTCCACCTCCGAGCAGCTACAGCACCACCTCCGAGCAGCTACAGCATTGTTAGGTTAGGGTAATTTAGGTTAGGCAAGTTAACTTAAAGTTAGGTTAAGTAGGTTAGGTTAGGTTAGGTTAGGTTGGGTTAGGGTAGGCCAAGTTCAGTTAGTTTACGATTAAGTTAAAAAAGTTAGAGAATCCCTGTTTTTGAGTGCCGAGATGGAGGGTCGAATGGCGAAACACCAGCGGTCGTTGTCATAACTTTTTACATTGATTTAATGCAGGTTAACTTTGGTATTCCGCTATAGTATCCACTTACTAAGTACTTGTAGTGGTTATAATGCAGTGATTAATAATAACTGTAAAGCGAACAGATTGGTTAATAAACCTCAGTAGAACTACATAGTTAAAAAATTGGCGCGAATGGCAACTTCATGTAGCGACTCGTATGTGGAGGGAGAGGGGTGGGCGGGGTCGAAATCCTACGGTATTGGACCCAGTGCAACCGGGCCGCAATGGGTCCAATACCGTAGGATTTCGACCCTGCATACCCCTCTCCCTCCACCTCCGAGTTGCTACATGAAGTTGCCATTCGCGCCAATTTTTTAACTATGTAGTTCTACTGAGGTTTATTAACCAATCTGTTCGCTTTACAGTTATTATTAATCACTGCATTATAACCACTACAAGTACTTAGTAAGTGGATACTATAGCGGAATACCAAAGTTAACCTGCATTAAATCAATATAATAAGTTATGACAACGACCGCAGGTGTTTCGCCATTCGACCCTCCATCTCGGCACTCAAAAACAGGGATTCTCTAACTTTTTTAACTTAATCGTAAACTAACTGAACTTGGTCTACCCTAACCCAACCTAACCTAACCTAACCTAACCTACTTAACCTAACTTAAGTTAACTTACCTAACCTAAATTACCCTAACCTAATAATGCTGTAGCTGCTCGGAGGTGGTGCTGTAGCTGCTCGGAGGTGGAGGGAGAGGGGTGGGCGGGGTTGAAATCCTGCGGCATTGGACTCTGTGCAACCGGTCGACGGCAGTGGATGGGTCCATGAGGAGCGTCAGGCCACGGCTGATGGTGGAGGTGGAAGACTCTGGATGTGTCCCACAGAATGAAGAACCGGGAACAAAGAAAGAAAAAATTTTGAATTAAAACTTTCTTCATATGCGCTGCACATTATTTAAAGTACTGTTAGAGCCATTCATCACCATTTGTGAATTTTGAAGATGAAATCAAAACAGAAATAATTGAACACCACTAATTTAAATGAATAGTTATTACAAATCTAAAAGCAATCAGAACCTTAATCATTTTTAATTCAGTTCAACATTTGTGGCACTCATGAATAGTGATTTATTGCTTAGGTGATCATTTCAGTTAAAAAATATTCTAAAACCGAACATGACAAAAAGCGGAGGAAGCAACTCGGAAACTATATTACCCATAACATTATGATACAAAATGAACAACTTTATACCATAATGAACTGCACTCATTCAGATAAAGAATGCTGAACATTTAACAGTTGAAGGAATGATAAAGTGGCCATGAAACACTTGCAATGCAAGACGAAAACTGAGGAGTAGAGGGCATTTGACGCATGACGCTCTGTAAGCTGGAAGATGACGTGTTAATATTTTCTTCAATTAATCAGCAAGGGAGAATAAAGTAATGCTTTCAATTAATCAGCAAGGGAAAATAAAGTAATGCTTTCAAAAACTTCGTTGAAAAAATTGTGTATTTCAAAGTTGTGTTTAGTGAAGAAGCTTTGATGTATGCACAAGAGAAAATAATTTTTTAAGTAAATTAACCATGTTTAATTCTCAAGACTACATGGACTGAATCGGATCGTATAATTTGAAGTGGTTTCAAATAATTACAAAATAAATTTTCAAACTATGACAAAATATTCAAACTCACCTGATTCACGTCCGCCAATTGAGTCTTGTTTCTAGTTTTCCCGGTGATTTTTCTCTTTCAAGTTTTCAAGGGTAGATTTTTTGAAGAATAAGCCCTTTGCGCGGCATAGAGGGCAAATTGCGTTACTGCTAAACCAAGTCCGAGCACACGCTACACACAGAGCGTGGGTGCAGCCGCTGAGCACCGCGTAGTCCTCCTCTGAGTTGAGGGGTGCCGACTTGCACACTGGGCACTCATCTTCTGGTCTGACCCGGTCCAGCATCTCAACTGGAGTCATATTGCCCAATAATTTCTCCACCACAGTTTCTTCGAATGATACCATCACTTGCCGGGCACGTTTCCCAGCGGCAATAGCACCGATTCTATCACAATGTGCCGCCATGGGCTGTGGGGACCGAAGTCCACAGTTCACCTGTCGTGTGAGGCTCTCAACCGCCAGCAGCAGCTGTTGGTCAGCGTTGTGACAGGATTCTTTGTTATCGATGGCGCTCACAGCTGCAACCGTAGCTGTTATAATCCATTTCAGCGAGGCAGCGTCTACTGATGAACTGATAGCGCTGGTGTTAGAATTGTTACTCGAAATGATGAATTTCCACGCGTTTTGGAGATCATGAATAATTTGCGTCGAAGGCTCCTCCAACACATTTTTGATAGCGCGCTTGACCAGCATGATGCACATGCTCCTTTCCAGAGACAAGTATTGCACTTCCTCTGAAGTGATGAAGCTCAGAAATTGCTCCTGATGATCGTTGCAGGATCGCAGTAAAATTCGCAGAGACGTGCGTGCTTGTTCCATTTTGAGAGCTTTACTCGTTCCAAACCTGGCTTGGCAGCTGAGGCACAGATCCTTTGAGGGGGAGAGGTCAAATATTATTAAGAGTTTCCTTTGACAAAAGCTTTTGTTAGCACTGTTTTGTATCACCTTTAGGACCACTGTTTTGCAATAAAGTCTCTATGTACTTCAAGGGAAGCAAAAGCTTTCACTTCGGAGAATCGACCGCTTTGAGCTTCTAAGATTGAATGAACAACCAATTGATTACTTGCTGCTTCTATACGAGCCAAATCAGCTGCGGCCGGCAGCCTCATCTCGCGTTGATAGGCCTAACGTTGTAGCCACCGTGGTTGTAGCCAGGCTTTAGACACGCTCGCTTCTTCGTCGACGTTTCGAGCGTTAAACAATTGTGAGCTGGAACCTCCAGAACACACTTTGCCTTCAAATCCTGACATTTTTGGAATACCTCCGGATAACAAAGGAGAGCACAGGTGAGCTAGTGCATGTCCGATTAGGATCCAGCCAATTTATTCTGCCGGTGGGAATAAAACATTAATTCATGGCTCGTTGCGAAATACCGGTTAATATTGATTTCATCTGATACACTGATGTAAACACATAAAGGAACTTTATATATATACTTTTTTCTAGAAACCAATGTTTTGTTATCAACTAGTTGATTAAATATTCAACAAACTCAGCTACATCGTAGTTTTTCCAGATATTTCTCCGTTTTGTCTTCTGCTGTAGAGTTTTCAACTTCAATTTGCTGATATTTCAAAAAGGAAATGCAAAGTTATCTGAGGGATTTCTTCACGTAAATAAGCTGTAACCTGAAATATTTTTCTTGATTACTCACGTTTTGATAATGGAACGAGACACCCGAAGAATATTTCAAAAAGGCAATAATTCACTTTCGATTGGTACTGCCGATATAATGAAATTCACCAAATTACTGTTCGTTGGTCGAGTTCTGAAGCATTGCAGTTCCCTTCTGTGGTGTTATAGAGCTACTTTACATATGTATTTTTTATTCATACTTCGTTTTCTCTCTTTGCTTTTAAGACAGTAATTTTGACCCGTTTGGTAAACAAAGATTTAAGAATTTGGAGATATTTAGATAGAGTTCCAATGAATCAGTTTCAGATTTTTCACCCAATTTCCAGATGTGAAGCACTGAACTTGGACAACAATCTGAACCACACAACAAAATTAGTATTCTAAATTATTTTTCAACAAAAGAAAGGCACATCCTCTCGTTTTCTACCTAGAAGTGATAATTCCCATTGACAAAATATTTGTCTCCCATGGGGGAGGGAGGGGGAGCGGAGAGCAAGCTCAGTGAGTAGAAGCGTTCACTCTCTCTGACCTCTCCTACCCGTCTTGTCAGTTCGCTATTATCACCAGAGAGCTGCAGTCTGGGGAAAACACTGCAGGCGCCCAACTGGGATCGAACTTGAATAATCCAAAGTCCGATGCTGAACCGCCCGTGCCACGGAGAAAGATGATGTTTACCTTATTGAGTGATCGGATCCATGATGGTCGAGTATGTGGATGAAACAAGATTACATAGCATAATGATTAAATTTGAATGAAGGAGCAAGCCGCGCTTCTTTTAGAATCAGATGAGAGAGTTATTTACCCTAAATTAGACGCCGGTTGCGCTCTAGTCCAATATACAACCCTTCTGTTCATACCCAGATATTCGTTCGAAATCAATTAATGAATTGATTTTCATTCCATTGATTTACACAACCAGTTATTCAGAGAAGCAAAATTTGAGAGAAACATTGATTTTTTTAAAATACTGTCTCTACTATTTCGTTTCCGGCGATTTTCTTCTGAGTCTTATAACAAACTATTTACTTCACATAGAATGTTCGTAGAAGACCATTTTCTTCTGAATCTTTAACAGACTATTTGCTTTCGAATAATAAAACAGATTATTTTCTTCGTATAAATTCTTCTAATAGACTATTTGTTAGGGTCTTACAACATACTATTTTCTTCTGAGTCTTAAAAGAGACTATTTCCTTCATTTGAAGACTTCGTAACAACAATTTTTCTTTCAAATCTTGTCACGTTATTAGGACGAAATTAATAAGTAATTTGCTACGGCGTACGCGCGTTTTTCTTCGCTTATTTATTCATTTGTTTTTCTGTTCTGTGATTGTTTGATTCGAGCTCTCAGCTTCCTGAGACGGATGGAGCTGACAGTGCAGTGCATCTTGAGATAAATTATTGAATTCATGACACTCGCGGCCGTGGAAAGGTCCAACCATCGAAAAAAGCCGAGTGAGCGGCTCTAAAGATGATGGATCATGTCGTGGAACTTTTTAAAAGATATCGAGCTTTAACACACTGATGTAACATAATGAAGAGACATAACGATGTTTCTTGACATGATGAGGGAACAAAAATGTGGATGTGGAATACATTGCTAAAAAATTATGGTTGATCATAATGATGGCATTTGATTATGGATCATGATGAAATGGAAATTTGCAGAAAACGGGAAATGTTTGTTTAGTTTTGGTCTTTCCAGAGCATCTCCAATTACGCATGTTCACATTTGATGAGTGATGTAGAAAATCTTTATTTGTGTGCGTTGTGCTTCGTGCTAATTTTATGGCAAATAACTGAAAATGATTGTCAAAAATTAAAAACCTACACTTGTTTTTGTTTACGAGAAATTTAAAATCAACATTCTAATTTTTTATGTTAAAATAATATTCCATCCTTCGAAATGTATCTTAAACATCCCGACTGCTAACAAACCTCATTCAATAACAAAAAGAAAAGTTTGTTCTTGAATACCTGGTTAGCAGCGTGGGTGAAGCGTATTTAAATTGCTTAGTCACAGCTTTTAGCACCATGCAAAATTTCCAATTCTTATTCCTCTACCTGCCTCCATACGCACCATCCAAACCTCGAGAAGGTACACTGACCGCACTTCTCAGGCTCGAGATCCAGACGGGCTAAATTGATTGCTACCGGCAACGAAATACTCTTTAAAACATTTAAAAAACCTCAGTAAACTCCCTCAAAAGTTCTGTGTACATTATTTCCGCAGAAAGTGTGGAGCCGAGTGACTTTTTTAACTTTTGCGTTCTTTTATGCTGATGTAGTTAATCACTCTCAGCATTGATGTGCAATACCTCGACACGGCGTTCTATAAAAAATACTTGCAAAGTTCCGATGCCAGCACAACACTTGAAGTAATACATGTACAAATATAGAGGGAGGGTGCTAAAAAAATCCTTTTATTTCAAATAATTATTACGGTGAATCGCAGTTATTTTTAGAATCGTTGTGATATGTATCAATGCTACGTCATTTCTATTTATGATACTGTCCCTAATTCAATTTCACCGTATAAATAAGAAATTAAATTTTTAACCATCGCCCCTAACAATACACTTGACAAAGAAGAGCAAGCATTCTTGTTCACAACTTTCAATATCAAAAAAGTCGCAGAAGTCATTCAACAATTTGAAATGATTTCCAAGTCAAAAGTGTAAACCAACCTATTGTGCGAAAAACTGTCGGAAAATTTCCTACGCATGAAACAATATTCACTAGAAACAAGCGGAATTCCGGAAGACAATTCACAAGAAGAATATCAGGAAACATTGAAATGGTGCGTAACCAAATTGAAGGGAAAGGAAACTTTATAAGTCGACGACATGTAACAAAATTATCTCAGTCAACGGTTAAAATTTTCTTCGAACCCTCATTTTCTTCGACCCTCGTCAGACAAGATGACTTTCCATATGAAAAGTGTTGTTGATCGTCAAAATAATGCATCATATTCATCTTATAAACAGCCACCTAAGATTGAAAAAAAGGGATGTTTTATTCCAATCGAGCCTGATACATAGCATATTGTACATTTGTTGTTCAAATGCCCTATAACATCAGGACGCAACGACATTACCCATGGTCAAGCCGGTACCCATTTTCGACACCTGGGTAGGGTGAGGCATTATGGCTGAGTTCACCCTTTTCACAACGGGGAGAATCATTGGGCGGCACTGCCTGGATTCGAACTGCCGACATCTTCCCGTGAAGGGCTCGTTCTTACCACTCGGCCACGGTGACGAAAAAACATTCTTGAGAAAACAATTCAGTTTGGATTGGGCTCTATGGGTCTGGCCTCGTTATCGGACTAATTTTCAATGAAGGGAACTTGAATGTCGATAAATACCTAGACATGTTCAATGAACAAATAATTCCACGGCGGCTTGCTGGTTACGGGCATAGATTTGAAAAAAGTGTGGCCGATGCAAGACGGAGCTCCAGGCCACAGAAGTATTCGCGTGAAAAACACTCAACAAAATTGAGTGTAAACAAAAGATCGTGTCATAGGAGTCGGACGTGCGGAATAATGGCCTCCATTCAGTTCTGATCTGACTCGGTGAGATTTACTTTTATTGATATCATCTTAAAGATTGCAGTTAATAAAACACCAAAAACAGACATGGAAGATCTACGTGATAATATCATCCACAACGTCAATGGAACTTGAAAACAACCAAGGAATTATTAGAAATAAATAAAGAAATAAATGTCTGATGTCAATAACAAAAACATAGGTGGTCACGGGTTATAATAGTTTGAAACAGTTATGTTGCTGATTCAAACAAAGATGGACGGAGCATTTGCTGCAACTAATCAGAGACTTGGACTTAATGCCTGGCATCTCATATATTTCTGGCCAGTGATTCAAGTTGTCAAGGAGAACATTTTTCAGAGGAAGAGTGGTAATAGGCCCTCGAGTCCGTTACACTTGAAGTTGCTCCTCAACATCATTTGATGGTCGACCTCTCTTTCTTCTATTTGATTGTTCGACTATGCACAATCCCTCTACAACTCTCGTTCTGAAATCAGCTAGCCGCACGCCCTCGCCATGTACTTTGCAAACGACTATCCAAGAATTTATTACTATCATGGTAACTAGGTTGTAGAAAAGGCAGAGATACCATTTTCTTGTGCGCATTTTATTCCGATCTCGTCCAAGATGACTATCTAGTAGGTCCACGCCTCCGATGTGTTTGTTATATTACTCAATAATGTGTGCATGGATAAGATACTTGAATAATTCGCGTTGTAGATTTGTCATATCGGTTAGCCTGAGAAAGTGGTCGTTCACCAACAAATGTTGACAGCATTCTCATTATTTAATTACACCTTTCCATACAGGAGACGCAAGTGCTTTCAACATTATCGCTGGTGGCCACAAACTCTATCGAATCACCACTCTTTTTCAAATTCTTGTCTTCACCAGTAATCACCTTGTTGCAAGGAATTCGTTTACTCTCACTGTTCCAAGAGCAGGGATGCTTTGCTGTGCCAGATGTTTAAGCAATCCTACAGAGGAGTAGTAATTGTCAAAGAACAGCTTGTGGGCGATTTTCCTCAGTATCTTTAGACTCGAACGAAGGACAATGTCTCCTGAAGCACCTAAATCAGGTTCACTAGGTAACTGTTAGCTGCATTGTTCTCCTGTCCGGTGTATATTTCAAAATCGTATGAGAAACCAGACACACCACACAAGACAAACAATTTGTACCCCCATTTGTGGCTTTGAGGGTGACTACTGTTTCATGTAACTTCTTGCTTTTGTTGCACATATTTGCTCATCTATAGAGAGACATTCTTCAAAAGGGATGGGCTAAAACCGTTCTTTCAATTTCTCAAAAGCCGGACGAAGTTTGAAGAGCCAGTCATATTGAAGCTCGTTGTACGGCAAATCATTTTTGTTGTTACTAAAGTGAATGAATAATGTAATTTTTCAAACCTGTTGGCTAACATTGTCTCTTGAACCAGCTTACTTCCAAGATAGCCATTCCAATATTCTCTCGTATTTGGAAGGTGTGCTACAGACATGATTATACAGAGTCTTATGAACTTTTAGATATCATCTTCGTCAATAATTTACAAGTGGATTGTTTGGATCTTTCTGAGTGCTCAAAAGATGAATTTTACTTGCAATTATCAGTAATACATCAAAAAATCACACGGCATTTCTAAATCTTCAATTTCAAGAAGAAGCTTATCTTCTCCTTAGAAGGTTAAATTTTTTTAAAGTGTGGGAAATTTTTCTTCCTCCGAATGATATTTTTCAGTGATTGTTCGCCTATAAGGGATTTTCGCTTGAAATCATCTGGTCTTCAGCTTCATTTTCTGAAATAATGATGCATTCTTTGTTGGGAATAGAGCTGCAATGCTTATATTCTTGCCCGACACACTGCACGGAGCTGCAGCATTATAACCTGGAAAGGGTGGAATGTTATAGAGTTCCATATACAAACCGTTTTGGCCGATTTCATCCCTAATAATTGACCTAATAGAAGAAAATAAAAATTCTGTCTCGCACGATTGATATATAATTGAGGTTTTTATAATTCAAGATGTTTATCAATCGAATCGCATCTGTATTTGTTTCTTCGGGGCAATATCTTGGGTCCACAACACTGTCATCTGAATCTAGCCCATCTTCGCTATCATCACCGATACCTAGCGCAATAGGTATCTCTTTGTTCACTAGTCCGTTTCGAGGCGTGTTGTCTGGAAGATATATTTATGAAATGAACTTGTACTATGCAAGATAATTTACTTTTATTATTCATGGTTTTATGTGAGCATAAAAGTAAGATCTCTTATCTGTGTGCCGTAAATGGCACAAGTGATTGCTAACAGGTAAAGAACACCAAACTCGGTTTGTTTTTTATATGGCACAAAGATAAAATGCACATTTATCTTATGAATAAACCACTGAATTTCATTCTAAGACAATTTCGATAATTTACGTACAGTTTTACACGTAATCATATTTTTTATTACAGTGTCCAAAAGTCAGGACAGGGACAAAATTCGAGGCAGCGCAACACCAGCACCGCTAATGCTATAATGAACGAGCATACAGAGAGTAAGGTTCACTTCCTGTGTTTCATTCTTGTTCGGGACGGAGATGAAACGTGTCAGAAGAGGTTCAAACAGTTATAAAACCACCATTTTCATTATTCAACAAACAAATAATTAATTTACAGTGTGTGCCATATCTGGCGGACCATGCATTTAAGGGTTAAGTAAAGTGTTCGAATAGGAATAGGAATTAGAGGAAAGTTATGTGGTTCCACTGAATCTTACTTTAGATTACATGCCACGTCGACTCCTCACTCCAGGTACCTTCCATCCAGCGCACACTTCCATGCCTAAAGGAGAACATTTTACACCGAGTTACAGATCGGGGTAATATGAGAAAGCTAAATTTGAAATTAGATTAATATTTTAGATTTGTATCAATACTAAAATACGGCAATGGTAAGTGAAGGATATAACGGTTTTTCCTAATTAATTGATTGAGCGTAAGTGCTCCTGAGACACTCCACGCTTACTCATCTGGGCCATGACAGCGACGGCCCGAGAATCTTCCTCACGTCCTCAGGTCTCTCTGGGCAGGCAGCCAACTGAGGCTGTGGTGTAGCTCTCAGCGCACAAAACTGTGAACATCACTTTGTGCAAGTATAGAGCGTGAACTTTCTCTAAAGTGTTACAGTATTCATCACCAGATGTTATTTAATCGCTCTTGCACTGCCTATAGATCCCATTATGTAAACAGGTAGGGGTGAAAAAGGAATCTGACGCTCAGACTTGTTGTGTAATGAGGTCAGCTGCAGCCACGTCTTATTAAAGTTCCAAAAGCTAAGTATACTGCCGAGTGTTGGCAACAGATTTCTAAATTTTATATTTTCAATAAAGTTTACACTGACACGTAGAATTTTGTGCAGATTGTGTACTATTGACAGTAAAAAACTTCACTTTTTAACGACATCCATATAACAGCATCCCAAGTTACCATGACTTCTCTTGCTAGTTAATCAAACAAATCTCCTTTACCATATTATGCAAATCATGTTTGAGGGTACGGACTTCGGTTGCGCAATACTGTGCTTAGTTTCTTAATAATGAGCTTAGGACGCTCATTTTTTGAAGTAAAATTGTTTCGGCGCTGCTTCAGCTGTAATCTGCAGTTTTGGTTAAATACTACTACTAATAATAATAATCACATGCTGTCTTGCTCATAACTTCATTTCACAGGATCTTCCAGTTACGGGAGCCGAC
Organism: Platorchestia sp. MABIK; assembly: GCA_014220935.1. Taxonomy (NCBI): domain Eukaryota; kingdom Metazoa; phylum Arthropoda; class Malacostraca; order Amphipoda; family Talitridae; genus Platorchestia; species Platorchestia sp. MABIK. The sequence goes on along the minus strand of JACJUY010001692.1, from coordinate 14,111 downwards.
GTCGCCTGCATGTCGGCTCCTTCCGACGCTCTGATGCTGTCGGGAGAGGAGGGAGACGGGGAGGCCAAGCATGGCATTTGACGTGAGCGACGACGCAAGCTCATGTTGCTGTATTTTGTTGAGTTGGCGCGACGCAATTCCTTTTTTTAAATAAAAAATAATTAATAAAATGAATGAATGAAAGCCGGCTGTGAGACAAACTAAACCTACTGCATTACATTTTGTCGCCATGTACAGTGGTTTTACCTCAGCATATTGTGAATTTCATTATATATAATTTTCTTGGAGACTAAAACTAAATATTTTGCTGTATTTCGATACAATACGCCTTTCCCAAATATAACTTATCCCTTGAAACCGTGCTATTTCAAAAAAATTCTTAGATATTTCAGTAAAATTGTAATGTATTTCAATAATGAGAAACGGGGAGGAATAACTAATGTGAAGGAACTGTGTAGTAGTAGTAGTAGCAGAGAGCTTACTATCGCTTCAGAGTGATGGATCTGGGGCTTAGGTAAATGGATAGTTTGTTTTACTCAGTCAAATCCTGTTTTGTTTCATTATCGTTTGTATAGATTTTATTGAAATACTTACTTGTTAGCATAATTCAATGACTTGATTTTTCTCCTTCCTTTGATTTGTTCATATACGGAGTGAACAACACTTTGGTGAATAAACTTTAACACAATGTTGGGATCATTGTAATTAGCGTTTCTATTTAATAACAGTGTGGTCGTTAAAGAGTCACAGGGAGTTTAAATTTTTTATCCTGTTTTCTGAGCGTTCCATAATATCAAAGAATAAAATTTGATGGAAACACGGATTCATTTCGAAGAAGAATTGGGGATAGAATTGTTGACGCCTCCGCAAGGATTCATGAAACTCCTGGCTGTTCCGTGCGCGTCCTGCAATCATTGCACCGGCGTTCGAATGCCTGCATAGTAACTGATAAGTGTCTTAATGAACAATTTTTGTAAATACCTTACCTAATTTAAAAATCTGTTCCTGGGTCCGCAATAACTAAGGCTATTGTTGTGCTTCTTGTGTTCATAATAAAAATACTCTTCTAACTTCAACCTTTCTTTTACCTGTCGCTCCCAAGCACGAATTTTTCTCCAATACGTTTATTTTCCAGGTTCTTGTAACTCTTTAACGAAGCATTTTCGACCACCCTGTTATCGAGTAAAAAGTGTGTTTTTCAACGGTCCCAGCCATATGTTCAAGTTTGTTTAATAAAGTGGTGGCTCCATTTCTTAATGGAATCAGAAACTCATAAACGAGGAAATTTCCAAGGAATTTAATCAAGTTTAATTGGAAAACGTTTCGGAGTCCAGCTCCATCATCAGTTCAAAAATACAATTCATTATGTCTGCAATATAAGAAGAAACAAAAATGTTGTAGACAGTCATTAAAACAGATCACGAAAGCATAAAAAAAAACATTTCATAAAAATAAAAAATAAAGGACAAAATTGCTATTTAGTTACTATTTGCAATGGATATGAACTATCGGTATTGTTGAGGGCTGGTTTTCGTTTAAAAATATGTAACGACTCTAAAATCCTAAGGTCATATGAAGTTGAACAGGAATCTAAGATTTTGAAGTCTTTGGAGGATATTGGTACGTTGCATTGTTCTGCGTGAGTGCGTATTGCGGAGTGAGAGGGGTGAGCTAATTGGTTTCCAGTACGGAAGCTTCTAATACGATGTTCGGCCACTCTGATATAAAACTTGCGTGACGTCTTGCCGACGTACGATGATGTGCACTGCACACAACTGTAAGAATAAATCAGAGAGGCCCGCATCTCCACCGGAAGCGTGTCCTTGTACCGGAAAAAAGAAGCCAGCTTAAAATTGTTAACCAAAGCTACGCACAACTGAAGGTTTTGAAACGTTTCGGCTGGACTCCGAAACGTTTTCCAATTAAACATGATTAAATTCCTTGGAATTTTCCTCGTTTTTAAGTTTCTAATCAATTTGCGATTTGAAGCAAACTACTGACCCGTTCAGATATATTAATGGAATCTATTTAGCTATACTATTGTTGAGAACTGTATGTCCTATTTCAATTTAATTGGTATAAGTAAGCATTTTTACCAGAATAGTTCATTCCAAGAATTGCGCTTCATGTTCCCACACCTTCATTTTATCACTTTTTTCAAAGGGCGCTTGCTGAAAAATTCAAATTTTTCAATTTTTTTTTATCTAGAATAGTTTTCCATAGTTTTTTTCACAGAAAATGTACTGCAAATGCACAGATAATGGATCTCTCACAGAAAAAACGTGAGTAAATCAGTGAAATACGTTTTTTATAGAGTGGGTTTATAATTATAGCCCTTAGGTTTTGAACCCAGGGGCTATTGAGTGAAAGGAAAAGGAGTCTCCGCTGTTCATAAATTCCCCATCACTGCGAAATTATACAACCGATAATTCGACAGTGGAGATGCAATTTATTGCAGTCAAAATTCCTATATATGTCGTGAACTTTCTTTTCCGTTTTTCTCCTACTTCTATTTTATTCATACGCACACACTTTGAATCGCTATTGCATAAAATCGTTCTTCCAATTTTAACCTTCCACGTTGCATAATGAAGAAAAATGTATTTCTTTACTTTTACGCAGCCAAACTTTCCAATTGTCGTCTCCAAATTTTTGCAGCCGATTTTTTTCTAAATTGAAATAGTTTTGAAATGAAATAAAAAACAGTAGCATTGAATTGTTTGTATTTTTATTCTAAATGTTTAGAACCAAAAATAAAAAAGTCTAATAATAAGTTTTGAAGAAGGTAATCAAATTTCCTCAAAAAACTTAAAATTCTTATTTAGCTTCACAAATATAAAAAATTGGTGAAAAAAACGAGCTAATTAGCTTTAGAATCACGTTTTACAAACAATTTTCAATTTTCGGACAAATCGGTCGGTAAATAAACAAGCTGAGCCGAAAAGTAAACGCTCTCTTCAAACTTACTTAGTCAGTCAATTGCGTAAGTTTATCAGTTTTTCAGTGTTTCTCTCGCTAAGGTAATTAGAAAATCCTGCAGAAAATTAGAGGAGAATAAATTGGATCATTCTCATGTAACGTCTATTAGTGGAAGAGTTAAAAAACTAATAAGGCAAAGCAATGGCAGAATAAAAGTGTGAAAACAGAACCATGAAATTAATATGTTTTTAGAGCCAAGGGGGACTGATAGGGTATAAAATGTAAAGATCATACAGCGGACAGGAAACATAGGGTCTTGCATCCCAGCTGATAGCAAGAACCAAAACACGTACAAATAAGAACGATCTCCTCTTTAGAGTGAACTAAAGAGGAGATCGTTTTTATTTTTACATGTTGTGGTTATTGTTTTCAGCTGGGATGCAAGACCCTCCGTTTCCTGTCCGCTGTATTACCTTCTTTAAATTTTATATCCCATCAGTCACTTTGGCTCTGCAAGCATATTAATTCATAATTCTGTTAATCAAAGAAGAATTTTCAGTAACTGTCTTGATCGCACTTGAATCTTTAAAATGCTAAGTTTGACAGATCACGAAAACATGTGGTGTTACTTTCGTAGAAGCGGTAGGACCCTAAAGTTTAAAGTAAAAAAATGAAAATTTGAGAGAGCTCTTTTCGGGTCGAAATTATTATTCCCAAACTTTGTACATTGCCATCAGTGCATTTATCAGCTCATCTGCCGATTGCGCTACAGTATGTTGTTTTTTATTCTTTTTGCTTGTCATATTTGAGGGGCTCGTTGTGCTTCTAATCTTACGAGAACAAAGTCCCTTTATTTGACGGATGAACGTGCTCTCTGGCTTGCTCTTGCATTCGTAAAGCTGATATTGTAAGAATGAAACTTGAGAACTTTGCTCTGATGATAGTTTTTGAATAAAATTTTGCACATTGGACTTACAAATACTTAGCCGTTAAGGGCATCTACTACTCAGTATTTTACTTAATTTACCGAATTTTTCAAATTACACTGTTCGCGTTTCTATTGCATCTAGAGGAACGAAAATGAATACAGATATGTAAAATGGAATTCTGAACACAGTTTTCCCTGCAAAAAACTTTGATTTTCGCAATCGAAAAAATTTATTGTGCGAGCATAAGAAAAAATATATATACCTGCGCAAAACTTTTCCCACTCTACAATTTTTTACGTAGAAGCACGACTGTGGTCTCATTCGACGCGGAAGAACTGTATGAACCTCGTAACGAAGGAATTTTTACGAATATCGAACTAGAAAAAATTATTTTGAAACGAAAATGAAGGCCCGATTTTGATGGTCCTTCATCAAGTATTTTTCAATAATTGATACTAATCGAGAAAAGACAAACGAGGGCGTTCCAATGTTTATTGTCACGTTGATGTAGCACACAGTCCAATCGAGAGCCACAATTCCAGCTCTCTGCATCATAGCAGAACGA
>JACJUY010001691.1:102918-116721 GCA_014220935.1 Platorchestia sp. MABIK | reverse complement strand
GGCTTCGGAGACACCTAGTGAGCTGTGCAGTGACCCAGAGTGCAGCGGAGACACCCAGTGAGCTGTGCAGTGACCCAGTGGGCTGCGGAGACACCTAGGGAGCTGTGCAGTGACCCAGTGGGCTGCGGAGACACCCAGTGAGCTGTGTAGTCACCCAGTGGACTGCGGTGACACCTAGTGAGCTGTGCAGTGACCCAGTGGGCTGCGGAGACACCCAGTGAGCTGTGTAGTCACCCAGTGGGCTGCGGAGACACCCAGTGAGCTGTGCAGTGACCCGTTAGCCCCCATGAGGGGTGCAGTCCCTGCCACTGACGATGCGTGCGCCACGAGCTCAGATCGGAGGCCAGGCATGACTCTAAACTACCTCCTGCATCATGAACACGCTATAGGAGGCAGAGACTTTGTACCTCTGAGGGTCTGAATGTAAGTATTACTGAGAGCAAACTACCTAGGAGCAGTCCATGGAGGTTCAACTCTGACACTGAAAAATAAAACTTAAAACTAATTATTTACTTGTTCGTTTGATTAAATTGTGCAAAAATTTACAAACAAAGACGAGATAATTAATCGTTTAAAGTTACCGTCCGCTTCATAGAATTGAAAGAAAGAATATACATATATATCAACTTAATTCATTCAAAATGCACTGAATAGATCAACACGCGCTCGAGTGCATTACTGAAAAGCACGACTGTAGAAATGTAAACGCTCTAGAGACGTGAGAAGTAACAAAGTGCTTACTTATATGCAGGAACAGATAATTGCGTGTACATTAATGGAAGTTAACTACACGACATCATAACGGCACCAAATCCTATACGGAGCTTTGCGATCGCTCTTCTTAGATTAATCTTATCGTCATGAATCGGATAAATCCTGTCTCAAAATTTAGGAGAAAGGGCCTCGCCTGAAAGAGGTATTTATGAAGCCTAGTCCCTTTCATGGTTGTGCAGCAGGACATCGCACAATACGAACATGTGCCAAACTTACCTAAGGCCTGTAAATCCAAAATCTACTTTGAAAGTTGCACTCGTATAATAATTTCGGATGGGGCTTGTGTCTAAAATTTGATAATTTGTAGTCATAGTTTTTGAAAGTAGAAATCCCATGCAGAACTGACCTGAGGTCCACGAGTAGCGATGCTTGGTGTGTGCGAATTCTTGCGCCAGGGTCCCGCAGAAAGCGAACAGAGCGGCGCTCTGTAGTGCACTCAGTAACATCATTTCCTCCAGCTTAGCTGTTCGTCATTGAATGGAATATTTCACGAAATGGGTTTCACAAACACGTGTTCATAACCAGTCGGTCTGGCGTTTTATCACCATTTCTCGAAGAAAAAATCACACGTCAAATGGAATCATCTCACAAGAGAATGTTGAAAATCATTCAGTGATGTGGAGAAAGAATCTGGAAAAAGAATTTAAAAGTTTCTCAGTAACAAATAAGGTACAGTTTGAAATAGAAACGGCAGGCACAATTATCGAACCTAACATATTCAAACTTTCATCAAAAAGCAAACGCAAAATTATTCCTGAGCAGAAAAGTCATTAAGGGATAATGGTGAACACGAGTACACCAAATTTTTGTGACCTACAGATCACGTGGCATGGTTGCGCAATTTTCCCAACGTTCTTATGACAATATTTTTCACTTCAGTGTATAGTTTTGAGAATTAAATACCCTTCGTGATCATTGTTTAACTCGTTCTAAGTACACTAACTCATGATAAATGAAGTCATTCAACACAGATGAAGCAATCAAGGAATGGCGATCTTTTCGGATAAAAAAAAAAGATGTTTTGAATATAAATAATAGGGAAGACTCTCTATTACACAGTATTATCCTTCATTTATCAATAACACAAATTTTCAGCATTGAAGACAACTTCGAATTATCTGCCAATTTGACTGTGCGTTTCTACGACGATATTTGAATTGTCGGGGAGTACGTCCTCTCGAGCGAACTGCTCAATTAGTTGACGTAGGCAGAACTGAACACTGTCACAATTTCTTCTCGTAATCATACTTACGAGACTTGATGTAAGTTCCAAGCAATTCGGAGCGTACGTGTCTTCTTTCTTGACTGCAGCTCAATTTCACCCTCCTCATATTTTTGGCAACTAATTTAGAAGATTTGCATTTGTACACAGTGGTACAGTTTGAAAACAAATCAAGCATTAACATTATAACCATACTCTTTCTAACGCAGTAGAGCACCAAAAATTAAAGAATTAAACATTCGTACTAAAACAAAACAATTGGAGCCTATCTTCATGGATTGTTAACTCAGTTTTGACGTTTTGGGGATAGTTTTGGGAAAAGCAAAAGGTTCTCTGGCTCTAGCGGCAGAAAGATATAGTGAATGAATTTTAATTTTACCGCTCATTGCAATTGAGCTCAATGATTTAGTTTTATGGCCCGTGATTTCAAATATTCTTGATAGCTGAGTTGGTTGAATCTACGTGACTCGCCTAGCTCAGAGTAGAGTATTTATTCAATATTCATTTTATTCAGTGCTTGAGCACACTCGTCTTGTTGTACATCATTTACAATGCTACGCAATTTTTTTTTTAAATTACGGTGCTTTGCTCAGAAACAGCTTCATGAGTTGGAAGTTCAATTGCGCAATCCTTGCGCTATTGAAATGTTCCTCTCGCCTACACCACGGAGGAAAGTTTTGCACTAACACAGTGAAAGTCATGCACGAGAACAAGGCCAAATAAAATATCCCCTGACATAACGAAGCAAGCAATTGCCAATTAGTGCAGCATTAAGTTGATGGCAGTGCCTGCCCAGAGCTGGATCGGCGTAGAAATATTCAATTTTGTGGAGGCATTGACAACGCTGCTCAGCGCCTGGCAGCGCAACGACGCCGAAGAGGCAGAAATAAATCTTGTTGGAAAAGCAGTACACGATGCCCTTACGAATGCAACGATGTGTTGCATTGTGTCCTGGAATCGCTTCTGCGTAGGTACCAGGCTGGCATTGGCGGAGTGGGTAGGCATTTTTGATGACCTATTTCAGTTCCAAGAACGCTGTAATGTTCATGTTATCGAAATAATTTCTATCACCTACGACTCTGGGGACCGCTCCCACCACAGTTATATACAGATCGAACCTACTCAACTTAGGGAACTGCTCCTTCTCATCACCGTTAGATAGACCCTATTCAATTTTGAGATTCGATTTCTCGAAACCGACGAATAAATGCCTGTTCACTTATTGTAAAAAAGTCAATCCTCTGGGCTTTAATATCTACTGTCAAAGTTTGTACGTTTAACATTAGTTCTCGAATACCTTGTATAACTTGACATTTATTTGGTGAAAAATGAGCACGTGATATTAATTCTGCGGAGCAATTTAGCTATGTCTAATATCCACGGACGTCCTGGGCACGAACACGTCTAGAAGAGGTAAGAAAAAAAAAGCTTTGAAGAAAAAACTCTTTGCAGTTTACAACCACCCTCCATTAGGCAACTCCCAATTAGAACTTGTGCAGCCTTTGAATTTTTTTTAATAACTGTAAAGTAAAATTTGTGAGTTTTATAAATATACTAAACACTGACAGCCGCTATCAGGATCTGGGCTGGAAGAAATGCTCTCGGCTCTCCTCCAGAAACTTAACTTTTGTGTCTGTGTCGTAAGCGTAAGTTTGTACGACGGGCGCCATCTTAACTTGCGACTTGGCAGCTCTGCGTCATTAGAATACTAGCACAAATGGCCTGTCACATTGACGACATTCTGCAATGTTCGACAGAGTGCTTGAATCCTTCCCTCGCTTGGCAAAATCTATACCACTATATAATGAGTTCTACGTCTATTCATCCGTCTCCGCCAAGCTTCGTGACATGATAAGAAAATGTCTGTAGCACTGATATACGATTCAACAGCTTTGAATTTGTGCACGTGTATGCTAGGATAAGTGATCTGAAATGCATAAAATCAGTTAATTTTAAAACAGTAAACGATTTACAGGTTTATCGAGCATCACCTTTCTTAATGCTGCCCTATTTACGGCTTGCGTATGGTACAGTAAATAAATGGTTTTATCACCAACAGTGGAGTGCAATCAATTTGGAGTATAAAATCTAGCATTTCCAGCGAGATTGGTCGAAAATGTTGAAGTTTAAGTTTCAGCTATAATGAAAGCTTTTAATTTTTATTATCTGTTTCTATGTACTGCTATGTAGAAGTATTTCAAACCATTGTGAGCTCTCTCATTCATTGATGTCCTGTCTGTCCTTCACCCAGTAATTTATTTAAAGTTAAAAATGTACTCGCTTGTATCGTGAGTGTATTAGGCCTTATAATCCTATTGCGTTGTGTCCTGAAAACGATTGTCATTCAAAAAACCATTCACAAAAAACCCAGATCATCCAAAAACTGAAAATCTCATGACTGAAAAAAGAGGTTCCGTAGCACAGACATGATTAAAATCTTCGATTCTAAAAAATATGATATGCTACCTACTTTCTATTGCTTCTAGGCTTGAAAATGAATCATGAGATGTTAGAAGATGTACGAGCTTTCTAGAACATTAGTTTCGAGACAACGTTCATTGTGGTGTAAAATTTTGGGTCCGCATTTGAATAGCTAATCTACAGCATAAGATTATTTTACCAAACTTTTGACATAGGTTAGAACAGGTTGAGTTACTTAAGGTTGGTTAGAATAGGTTAAGTTAGGCTGGGTTGGATCAAGCATGGTTTAAATGACTGTATCCTTTACACAGAAAATTCCAATGGGAACAAATTCTGAACTGAATATTACTGGTGTAGTTGTCAGATCATCTATCGAATTCATATTCTATCTCGTCATGTGAATTACCTATAAGAGAGATAGAAAATCTGAATCAAAATTCCCAAAATTAATTCGATCCGATGAAAAGCATATCTTTTCTGTCCAGTTTTACAGAAGGGTGTAAGAACTTTGCAGCCGTAAAAAGAGTTAATATTAATCGTGACTGTTGCAGAGCTGTACTGCTTCGGGGACAATGCGCGATTTCCAGCCATCGACAAACTGAATTCCCATTCGATGTCCAGCCATCGACAAGCTGAATTCCCATTAGATGTCCAGTCATCAGCTGACTGAATACCCATTAAACAGCCAGCTATTGACTTATTGAACACCCATTAGAGATCCAGTTATTGATCTATTGAATACCTATTATATATCCAGCTACCCTGAACTCCGCAGAATATCCAGCCATCGGCACATTTAATACAAAAAAAAAGCCTTGTTGAGAAAGCGCGTTCGCTCTCCAGACGACGAGATTCTGTGCTACGTCAGGAAGTCGAAACAAAGTAATGAACATTGGAGCAGGTTTGCCCCACCAACTCCCCCTGCAGTGCGTGTCCAGAAGTTGTTACAATCGCGGTAAGTGTTCACCAACACAAACTCAGCTCTACTCAGGCAACACGAGCCCCACTTCCGAATACAGCACCACTCTTCAGCTCCGCAATGGGCTCCCTAGCAAAATGTATTCGATGCTGACGTTTATGCATTGAAAAATGATTTAGCTGAAGTAGCACTCGTATTTTCTGCGATAAATATTTATCCCAAATATTACATTGCGACTATACCGTTAAAACTTGAGATTGTATGTTGACTCATTTTCTGGGTTTTGTAACAAATTTTATATTACTCCTCACGAAGTGAAAACAAGTTTTTGCATGCATGGAGCTCTGAGGGGAAATATTCTATGGGAATAATAGTGCCCACCCAAAGAAATGTTTGAAAGGCTAGTGATTTTTCATGTCGGCTCCGGAAGAGGCTCTATCAAGTTCCTTTCTCGGGCGCGCGCCTAGCGCTTCCGCCTGGCGCGGACCCTGCTAATTTGTCTGTCAAATGGCGATGCTGGGTGACCTAGCCTTCCGCTGACTCCCCTCCCCCCTCTTCTCTCCCCCACACAATCCTTGGATCACAGCACCAAATGGAAGGATCAGTTCCATTTGATGTGTTTGTGCTGCAAAATCTCACCCGTTTATGTCTCTCGCACTTTCAGTGTTGAGAATTCATGTTGGTAAATAAATCTGGTGCGAGCAACTCAGTAACAATGAATCCAATTTCATGTTTGGCCCGCTTTTGCATGTTTCTAGTGTTACCGGCGGGGAGACCTGTACTTGTGTTCTTAGGTTCGATAGTCACAAAGTTACTCGAAATCTTTGCTTACAGCGCGAAAGAACCAACTTGAGGAAACTTCCTGATGTTGTGTCTCCTGCTCCCTTTTCATTGTTCCCATACTTTTGTTCTCTCTCCCTTGTTTCTAAACTCATGCTCTGTCATCCTTGTTCCCATACTCCTGCTCTCTCTTCCCATACCTCCTGTTCTCTCTTCCTTGTTTATAGTGACCATACTCGGACAGAAAGTGTTTTGTTCCTTCTTCTAGCGAGCTTGTGTGAATCCTATTTCTTCATTTTTTGCTTTGGGCAATTTTCTGTTGTTTTCATCTGAATGTAATTATGAGAATATAAACTTTGTAAATGCTAAAGATTCTACATTCAGAACCAACCTGAAATGTTTTCTTCACAGTGAAATAAATATGCATTATTCAGCCTTATTGGACGATTTTATTCACTGCAAACTCTCTTCCTAATGTTTTCTATTTCACTTATAGTGTGTGCAATCTTTTACGATTTCAATTTTCGTTCATTTCTCAAGCATACTTTTAAGGTAGGCCCTGGTTCAATAAGGAAAAATTTCTCAGCTGAGACTGACTTTTTCTTTTTGAAAGTCGGATATGAGAGTTAATTTACCTTAAGATTATTTATTAAACAGGTCTACTTCAATCAATATCACAACTTCCATCAGCTCAACTCCATCACCTGCTACTCGTCTTTCCTAAGCTAGCACTTCTTTTCATTCCTTCTTGGATCTGAAATACATTTGCGTCCGCAACAAGAGCGATAGACGCATCTAGGGTGGTATTGGAGAAGATGCATGCTATGTTAATTTTTATTTCATTGATTGAAACTGCAAGATCCATATTTGTCAGAGAATTAAAAATAATTTATTTCCGTTGTAGTTCAGATTTTTCATCAATCATCATCATATCAACTTAGATTCGACTATACCTCTGTTATTTTGAACTCAAACTAACAGGAGTTCCTTCATACCCGACTAAAAGCTATTTTTCTCCGGCCGTTGGATGATGGTCGTTCTTTCTCTGGCCGTTAGATGAGGGTCGTTCTTTCGCCCAAAATTCGACTGTGAGAGTCTGCAAATGACGGAAGACTTCCTCTCGAGAAATCTCCTCTCCGAAAGTTTGTTTGTCCAATAATTTAATTATAAAAATGTTTCGTTCCATTAGGGACAATTCAACTTCATACTTCATTTTCTTCTTTGTTTCAGGCTCATGCACACTTGAATTTAAACTAAACTAAGCCAGCAAATGCGTCTTCATCCCAGTATGCCGTTTCAGTTATTCTCAGCTTCAAGCCTTGTGCATTCAAGCATTTGAGCCTATCGTCTCATTTGTTTGAGTAGGTTTTGTAAGGCCAATCGGAAAATTTTTAATTTAATTGATATTAACGTGTCCTTAAAAACTACAATTCAATTTCTGTTTCGGAAACATTGGGCAGATGTGGGTCCTTCAAGCGATTAGAAAAACAGAAGTTAAACTATTTTACATTTCCTACAGACGTGAAGTTTTCCGCCAATTTGAAATCATTGATGGGATCAGTAGTTATAATGGCCAGAGGCAGCCTCGCACATTCGAGTCGCAGGGCGACGCCTCACTGCAATCATGCACTGCACTGCTTCAGAGCAACGAGTCTTCAAACGAGAACGAGTCTTCAAAAGAGAGCTCTGCAGAACTTTGATTCAAGGGGCACGATATGAGCATAGAAAATTTTCATCATTCAAGCCTTGGATGATGAAATTAAATGCCGAATAAAATAAATATACTGAATTAAAAATAACAATATTTGATTCAGTAATATTTGATTCAGTGTCTCTACCTCACCGACACTCTGACTTTAACACCAAGCTTCAGCACTCTGACTCCCCACCTGACCTCTTAGAAGCTCTGATTCACCGCCTGACCAAATAATTTTTCCAATTTTAACGCAAACTCTTTAAAATAATTTCTTTGCGCCATGTTTGGGAGAAGGCTTCAATGCTAATAAAGTCTTTTCAGCAAGTTTGCTCTTTGTTACACTATCAGCGAGAATGATAATGAAAAATAAATTCCTATTAGCGGGGAATAATGAAATTTTTTACAGAGCGAGAAATAGCGAGTTAAGGCGAAATGCGATGAGCGTACTGGACGTAAGGAGTTGAACGCTGCGCTTTCCGTAGGAATAACTCAGAAGCAAAGTGCACCCTTCCTGTCGCTAGCGCGGGCACTACGGAGACGCTCTGAAGGGCGCATCCCAGCCGCCTCGTGCTGTCTCCTGCTCCTCGCGTGAGCAAACGCGGCTCCGCGCTCAGAATATCTGCTCATCTTGTGACCATATGAAGGAAGAATCTGGACTCGCCTCTTATTGATCGAGGGCCTCGTACATGTTGCGGGACCTGGCTCACCTCATGAAACATGGCTGAGTGTGTCAGGCAAACAAGAGGCTCTCGTTCCGGCCAATGCATTTTTGATGTTCAGCGATGCAAGCTTCGGATCAAGTCGCTGGAGTGAAGTATTTTAATGCTGAGCGATGCAAGCTTCGGACCAAATTATTGGAAGGAAGCATCGCCCACGTTGGAGCCTTGGCTGTTCACAAGGCTGCTGCCTCTTGCTCTGAGCCGACCGTCAGAACTGAACTAAGCCTCGTAAACTCTCATTGGAAGTGACGGGCTCAATCTAGTCACAAGTTCTCCCTGTAGTTCAATTCTGGGTTTGTTGCACTTGATTTCTTCTGCTTGGAAAATTCCAGTGCCCTCCAAAATTTGCAGATTATGTTTCGAAAGTTTCATTACAAAATAGTTTTCACATTGTACAATGTTAAAATTATACTGTGTATCGCCTCATAGAAGAAATTTTTCTTCCCTGCGATCACGTTTGACTAAACACTGGTTGTTCAGACTAGCGTTTGGAAGCGGCCACATTTCATTTTTAGGCAAGAGTTAGTAATTGTTTGGCTTTAATAAGCTTATGAAAGTTTGGTGAGGGCAACCTCACCAAAGCGTTGAGAATTATTATGCTCAATAGCTGGACATTGTTTTCTCCTCTCTTGGATGGCGCTTTGAACATCCTTTTATCGCACGGTAAATTTTCGCTCAAAATTTTTTAAAATACTCCACGAGAAAGTTTTACACGAATCTAATATCTAGCGCATTACGTTTCTAAAGCGCTTGATGGTTCATAAATAAGGCACGAAATTTAATCGTGACTCAATTCAAAGAGGATGTGTTATTCAGTCAAATATCTAGAGATGAAGATTCAATAGTACCGAGCACTAGACTCCACACAGCTTTAAGTTTCCAGGTGCTAAATTTTCCCCTAAATAGATGGATTGATGAAAGTTGCGTGCAGCTCAATACCGCATTTATAATTGAATGCTCATTCAAAATTAGCCGTTTAAAGAAAATTAAAAACAAATGAGTAGAAAAATGAAATGTTTCAAAGCTTTGTAGACGCCAGACAAATTTGAAGAGGTTGTATGAAATATTTACCACATTTGTGCACACACGATAATTTTATACCGCTAGATTTTGCAGATTTCTAGGTTCTAATATTATTAAATTTTCATCATAATTAAAGTTGTTTACGTTATGATATATCGGTGGTGAGAACGTAATAAGGAGACAATTTCCTTGCCGTATCAGTGCTACGACATGAACAGACAATGAACAGCCTGGCAAAAAATGCTCCCAAGTTACGAAAAGCACAAACAAAGCCATCTTCCCATGAGAAGCATGAAAAAGGTACTAACCACTTAAAAGTTAAATGATAAAAGTCATCGCCATGTGAAAACATGAAAACGCAATAGTTTTTCAAAAAAATCGATTACAGTATTTATCTCGTCATAGACAGTAAGAAAAAAGTCATCTCTCCGTAACATTCGTGGGAGAATCCATCTCCTCATAACGAGGATGGGAGAAGTCATCTCCCCACGAATAAGAAGAGGCTGTCCGAGAGATGAAATGAATGTCTCTGTGGCAAGAGCTAAGTTATTCTTTTTTTAATAAGACCAATGATGCGTATGTTGAGACAACCTGTAACCGATCATGTAATGCAAACTTGTTCGAGGATGTTCGTGTGAGACGCATGTGTGAAACCCGAGGCAAGAACAGGTAGGCAGGAACAGGTAGGCAGGAACAGGTAAGCAGGAACAGGTAGGCAGGAACAGGTAGGCAAGAACAGGTAGGCAGGAAGAGGTCCAATTAGAAAGCGATAAATATTTTCAACGCAATTTTCTTTTCTTAAGAGCTTCTTTAATCTTTGACGGTTAATTTGCTTCGTTCGGTAGCCACAACTAAAATTACGCCCTTGTGCCGCCACCTTCTGCTTGCGAAGAAATTAGTACTCCCACCCCGTACCTATCTGGGGCAGGTGTTGTGCCGTACACCCTGTGCACCCTTGGAGAGGTGTTAGTACTTGCGCCTTGTACTAACATGCGTCGCATGCGATGCAGTGGTCCAATATCACGCATCACGTGTGGTGTAGTGGTCCAATGTCACGCATCGCATGCGGTGCAGTGGTCCAATGTCACGCATCGCATGCGGTGCAGTGGTCCAATATCACGCATCGCATGCGGTGCAGTGGTCCAATATCACGCATCGCATGCGGTGCAGTGGTCCAATATCAAGCATCACATGCGGTGCAGTGGTCCAATATCACGCATCGCATGCGGTACAGTGGTCCAATATCACGCATCGCATGCGGTGCAGTGGTCCAATATCACGCATCGCATGCGGTGCAGTGGTCCAATATCACGCATCGCATGCGGTGCAGTGATGCAATAACACGCATCGCATGCGGTGCAGTGGTCCAATATCACGCATCACATGCGGTGCAGTGGTCCAATATCACGCATCACATGCGGTGCAGTGATGCAATAACACGCATCACATGCGGTGCAGTTGTCCAATATCACGCATCACATGCGGTGCAGTGATGCGGTGATGCACGGTGCACGGATGCACGGTAATGCAACAGCAGTTCAGGGCACTTGGATGCCTCTCTTCCCTTACTAGCACGGTGATGCAACAGCAGTTCAGGGCACTTGGATGCCTCTCTTCCCTTACTAGCACGGTGATGCAACAGCAGTTCAGGGTACTTGGATGCCTCTCTTCCCTTACTAGCACGGTGATGCAACAGCAGTACATAGTACTTGGATGCCTCTTTTTCCTTACTAGCACGGTGATGCAACAGCAGTCCAGAGTACTTAGACCGCTTATCTCTGCCAACACAAGGTCACCTACTACATCAGATTTATCATGATAATATAATGATAAATTAAAGAGGATAATGAAGGGAGTCCCCGTGCTAAGTTTAATGTTCGTAATCAAAACGTTAGGTATCAACAATTATTCTCGTATATTATTTCACATTTATCAATTAAAGTTTATTGTGAACTCATGTTACCGTTTTGCTACGGTCGCAGTTGAGAACATAAATTAATATTTTTCAAATAACCTAATATTCAGTATTGTTGGTTATTACCATAAATATTATTGGCAATGTTGTTATTGATAAGGGTTTCCTATTATTGTCGTCAACGTGAGCTGGCCCGTATAATAATATTATGAATGTATCGTAAATTAATATTATCGTAGTATTGATTAGGCTGGAATAAATTGAGAAGTTGAAGTGAAAAATATCCATTCAAACAAGCAAGTTGAAGTAAAATTATTCTTGAACGTTGGATAACACAAACTCAAAGTTTCATTATCAAGTAAGTAAATGCTGACTTTTGGGGAAGCTGCGTTGACGGAGTTAAGCAGAGCGTGTATCTCATCACGTGAGTGACGAGTGCTGAGCAGGAGTGAATGTTGATCGGCTGTAGAGGTCAGCACACGAGAACACAACACCTGGCTTATCTCACACAAACCCGGCACACATCAGCTGTAGAGGTCCGCACATGAGAGCACAACACCTGGCTTATCTCACACAAACCCGGCACACATCGGCTGTAGAGGTCAGCACATGAGAGCACAACACCTGGCTTATCTCACACAAACCCGGCACACATCAGCTGTAGAGGTCAGCACACGAGAACACAACACCTGGGTTATTTCACAGCACATTTGCATACAAATAAAAGACTGCGTGAACACGACGCGCTGCTCTTGTTATGCTTGTGGCCTCACAGGAGATTATATTCCCCCCTGCGCCTGCTCAATGGCTTGAAGAGTTGACAGCTGCGTGTGCAACCAAAGCAACCATTAGAGAGACTGCCACCGATAACCTATGCGGAGTGAAAAAGTGTTCGTGACATTCTCATACATTGCGGATAATTTCATATTTCACAGCGAGTAAGGAAAACTAAGCATATATGAAAACAGTGACAAACTGATCTCATGGACAATTTCCCACAAAAAGCATTTATTAAATTTGCGTCTAAGGTACGGTACCAATATTTTAGTTATTTCGCCCTGATAATCGTGAGTGCAATTCGCACCACGTCACCTCCAGCACTCACTCTGCAGGCAAGACGTGCCTCCACTCCTACTCAGACCTCGATTTACTCCCTGAGCGATGACTGGTCTGGGCAGCAGTAAGGCACAAGCAATAAAAGAGGAGCACTAAGCGCCGCATTTTTCTTAGCGCTCGGCTGCCTTAAACTCAGTAATTTGCTTAGCGCTCCCCGGAGACTGATGGCCTGCGATGCAGCGAAGAAGCCTCCCGTGCCGCCCAGCTGCCCGCAGCGCAAATTGAATTTTCAGGCCTCACAGAGACGACACTCTTCCAAATTTGCCTTAATGAAAGCTCCGGAAAACTGGCCGGCTCTGCGGCTACGTAACGACTTTGAGCCGCCAAAATCTGCTCTACGGACAGCAAATTCAGTGGATGCATAGCACTGATCATGTGAGAATAGTCTGTTTTAACATCCGCCACTTCAATGGTTGCACAGCGTTAATCATGTGAGGGAAGTCTGCTTTAAGAATCGTCACTTCAGTGGTTGCATAGCGTTAATCACGCGAGGGTAGTCTGCTTAAAGACCGGCCGCCTCCAGAGTTGCTCACCTGTATTCATTTTCTTCATAACTATCTGTTCGTACGACAACGATGTCAACTAGTTCTACTTTGTTATCAAGCCAAGAGAAGTTGAGATTTGTGTGAATTATAGAAGTTCAGTTTTTCGACTATGAATGCTACATCCGCCAAACTGACAGGTCATCATTTGAAAGAGAGCCAGAGATGCTCAATCACTTGTTAACACGATTTCATAAATTTTCATGCGTCGCTAATTTTTTAATATTCGGCGGTATTAATTTCTCAGGTTTCATGGCAAAATACGCTGGAAACAGGATGATAAGTTTAATTTATTCAGCGAATGGATTTTCTGACAAAGTCGACGGAAAGTTCAAAACGCAAGCATGACATTGTGAAGCCAGAGAGAATAACAATGCACGAGCTCTGATGCTGGCAGAGACTCGTCTATCCACTTTAGGACGCCCGTTACTTGCCTGACGGCGTCAGCAGCGGCTGCAACTCTGCGCCTGTCGCTCTGTGGCACAAGATGCTGCATTCGGTGCTGACGTCAGACGTTACTGCGTCTGAGGATGTGCCGTGTATCTGTTGGCGACGCTTGTGTGCCGTGTGTCTGTTGGCGACGCTTGTGTGCCGTGTGTCTGTTGGCGACGCTTGTGTGCCGTGTGTCTGTTGGTGACGCTTGTGTGCCGTGTGTCTGTTGGCGACGCCTGTGTGC
>JACJUY010001691.1:92228-102892 GCA_014220935.1 Platorchestia sp. MABIK | reverse complement strand
TCTGTTGGCGACGCTTGTGTGCCGTGTGTCTGTTGGCGACGCTTGTGTGCAGTGTGTCTGTTGGTGACGCTTGTGTGCAGTGTGTCTGTTGGTGACGCTTGTGTGCAGTGTGTCTGTTGGCGACGCTTGTATCCAATGTGTCTGTAACATTTTTGTGAAGTGTGTATTTCGTTCCTGGTTAATTCTTTGTCTCAGCAAAATGATCAGCAACTTGTTAAAAATTTTCAGTTGCAGAGAGCTTGAACTCCCGCCATCAATAACAACACCCACACTGCAGATTTGGTGCACTTCTGTAGTTCGACAGGGTGTTCATCAAGTCTCTTTACTGTTTCAAAAATCTATTAGAAATGGAATTCATAGGATATTTTATTCAGATTTGTTTTATTGTATTCAGCGTTTATTAAAGTTTTATTTATTCAATTTTAAGAGACTATTGTACACACATGTTCGCTGTAGCATAGCCTCATTAATTGGGGCAATGAGATCAGTAATCCTTTGCTTTAGGTCAGTAATGTCCCGTATCATTGATCAATCACGAAATCTTTTAACATAGCCCCATAGACAGGAGTCCAGGGGAGTGATATCTGGTGAACGTGGTGGCCAAGGATTTGCCATTCCTTTCAATCCACCGGTCTAGAAATGTTTGATTGAGGAACTCACGAGCATGCAGTCCCCAATGTGGTGGTGCAGCATCTTGTTAAAAACTGATGGTTAGTTGAAGGTCATTCAGTTGTGGTGCTACATATTCAGCTGAAGGGTCAAGGTAAACATTTGAGTAAATGAGGTAAATGAGTAAATGAGGTTAATAAAATTTGAATAAATGTTGAATATAATAAAATAAATCTGAATAAAGTATCCTATCAATTGCATTGGTAATAAATTTTTGAAATGGTCAAGTGACTTTATGGACACCCTGTATAACGAATTATAACGAGCAATTGCCGCCGCCGGACACGATTCGGTTAGCGATTGCTCTAAAAACATTGAACGCTCAACGTTAAATATCCGCGGACTAGAAGCAAAATAAGCATTTCATATTTGTACAGGATGACGCTCTACTTGTCAGCCTTCGTGGTCGCGAGTTAGTTATGCTTCGATGAAATCTACTGACAAGCTTTTGAAGTAGAGTCTCATTTATGCCTCGGTTAAACAATCTGGCAAGCCCTTGAAGTTGAGTCTCATTTATACCTCAATGAAATTTTATTGTAGAATAGTGACAGGCATTATGGGCAACACAAAGTCACGGACACCTTAGGAACACGTTCTAAAGTGCGTCTACAAATAGGATTTCATCGAACTTAATATGCCCCTGGCAACGTGCCCCATGCTGTCTGTTTGAATATGCGTAATCTGTCCTTTCAGTGAAACTATAAAATATTCGGGGTTTTTCAAATGATAATGATCATCGGGGATTATACATACTTTGAAAGTAACAAGTTTCTTAGTAACTTAGAGACCATTCACGTATAGAAATGTTGTCGAGAAAAACTGCAATCAAATTTCATGTATATCCTTAAAATTTCATCTTCGATTATTTTATTTCTTCTGATTGAATATTTACAATAGTTAACGATGGATAAACGTTCAAATTCTTGTGCCATAATAAAAATCAGTAAAGATTTAAGGAGCTAGTGCAGGTGTGAGGGCTGAGACTGTACGACTGGGTTAGAATAGGCCCCATACGATCGGACCAGCTCAGTCATACCATGATTTTAGAACCTGAAATCATGGGATGGCCAAACTGGTCCTAAACTAAGGCTGAAATCTGACGGTTTCGTGGCGCTGGACAGACCGAGTGGTACCGCTGACTGTAGACCAGTGTTTTTTACTAATTTTTGCAAGAGAGCCACTTCGGTTAAACGCATTGATTGAGAGCGCCGCAGCTACTGCAAGTTCGCGTATATTATATAAATTATATACTAATTAACTAATTTATATATTTTTCGAGTGTCGTGAACTGAGTCATTGCGAGCCGCGCAATGAATACGACTTCTGTAGACGATTTTGACGAAACGTTACCATTTGGTCTTCGTGTGACGGCGGCCTAAGACCGGGCTGGGTTCATTGGTTCAGAGGGAAGTACTCGACCTGCTATCTGTGAGTTTGCATTGTTTCTATCGTATGCGTGTATGTTAAGTTTATTTTCATGCGTGCGTTCAGTTGTTGTTCGGTTAAACTTAAATTCTCGCTGGTTGAATCAGCTTTTCAGCCCTTGCCTTGCAAGGGCATATTCACCGCAACTGTGGGTGAATATGACCCCATTTTTGAAAAAAAATAAAACATTGCTACAAAGAAGATATATTAGGAATACAGTACATCATTACAAATAACTATCCCTTGTTCTCATATCTTTTTGTAGTACGTGATTGAAACAAAGATATAATATTGTAATACCCACTTTAAAACCCCTAAAAATTCTGAAAATATTGCCTTAGGCTAACACTGAAAATCTACGCGGGTTTGTATTGTGGGGTTGACTGTAAGGTCAAAGATAATATTACATTTTAAAGACTTTTTTATCTTTTGTAGCCTTGAAAATTTAGACGTAAAATTCTCATAAAATTTTTAAAATTCTGAGCACAAAATAGCGCAATTCCTTTTCTTAATTTAATAGCTCCGTATCTGTCATCCGAGAGCACAACATTTTTATTTGCAGGCAAAGAACTGAAGCTCAGTCTGCGAGGGATTTACTAAAGCAAGCCTTTCATGTCTGTCAGAATGTAACGTAAATGCCTGGTACATCATTGGCGAAATGCACCAGCTGCTCACTTGCATGGAATGATCTGACTTTCCAATATTCGATCACTCTTCTATGACGATGTAGCATGGGAGAATGTGATGAATTAGTTCGCATAAGTTTCACTAATTTGGCTATTAACAATTATTATCAAGCATCCTTTCTGAACTTTTTTTATTACCCGTCAAAGTTGACCAATTTCTGATCATGAGGTGCTTTGAATACAGTGTGATTAAATGCGCCTTCTTTCAACGAAGTCAACTGACGCATTGTCATAAACTCTGGAGATCTTACCTTAGCCTTAGAAATTGTCATTCACGCCCCAAACGTGACCTACTAAGCGAAAATGAGGGTGCATTCTGAGGTTCTTAATTAAATAAATCTGGACAACCAGCATCGAATATCCGAATTTACATCTAACGTTGATATAACAGTTTCATTCTTTACGTTTCTTTGGCGCGGTGGTTACTACAAACCTAGTACTGTTATAAACAGACAGCTTCAGCGCTCTATTTCCTTAATAACCAATGATACAGTGATTAAGCCTTAATTTAGAAGTTTATGTTCTAAATAACTTATAATAATTTTGTTCAACCATAGCTTCAGTTCTGTTTGCCAAATAATCATAGTTATAAAACTAATAATTTTGTTTGCTTGACTGGGTACGTCCATTGTCCACACTGCATTCAGTAACTGCAAAAAGTAAAATTCCCTTACCAGATTCCATTAACGTGAAGCGGAACTATTCAGCACCCAGATTTTATTTATGGCACAGAAGGAAACTCAACTTCAACTATGTAAATCATTTGTCTTCCACCAACACAAAGAGAAAATTGACGCCTTTCTTGGCCCAACATACCATGTTAATCTCCCAAGCATCGCTGCAAATACGGTTAGCAACAAATCTTCATTTCACAGAAAACATTACCCATTGTCTCTAAGTAAGTTTTTAATAACAATATTCTAAGTTATTAAAAATTAATTTTTCTCGCTCTGATAGAAAGAATGATGATCAAACAGTTTCTACATTCATAAAAATTTAATAATACAAAGGACGTGGCCCAAAGAGTCACGGTTGGATGAAAAACCAACAATGCTGTGAACAGCCTCGACTAAACTGTGGTACAAGCGGGAAATTCCGCTGTACGATAGAGATGGAGAGCGAGCAATGTTTCCGCCTACTGACTGCCGCCACTCAAGGGATGGCATGTTAGTGCGGATGCTGAATGCTCATGTTCCAGTGCGGATGCTGCAGTGCTAATGTTCCAGTGCGGATGCTGCAGTGCTAATGTTCCAGTGCGAATGCCGCAGTGCTAATGTTCCAGTGCGAATGCCGCAGTGCTAATGTTCCAGTATGGATGCTGCAGTGCTAATGTTCCAGTGCGGATGCTGCAGTGCTAATGTTCCAGTGCGGATGCTGCAGTGTTAATGTTAGAGTGCCGACGCTGCGGCGCTAATGTTTCAGTGCGGATACTGCAATGCTAATATTCCAGTGCAGATGCTGCAGTGCTAATGTTCCAGTGCGGATGCCGCAGAGCTAATGTTCCAGTGCGGATGCCGCAGAGCTAATGTTCCTGTGCGGATGCTGCAGTGCTAATGTTAGAGTGCGGATGCTAAGGCGCTAATGTTCCAGTGCGGATACTGCAGTGCTAATGTTCCAGTGCAGATGCTGCAGTGCTAATGTTCCAGTGCGAATGCCGCAGAGCTAATGTTCCAGTGCGGATGCCGCAGAGCTAATGTTCCTGTGCGGATGCTGCAGTGTTAATGTTAGAGTGCGGATGCTGCATTGGAAAGACAACCGTGAGCGTAACAAAGGCCTCTTACATTTCAAGAACCTGATCCCAGACATTGCAGAATGCAACGACGCCTCGCTTGTGATCATTATATTGGCTTCAGTTCTAAAGGAATCGAATGATACTAATTGATCAGCTAGGTATGATTTGTTGCAGACCTTGCGTGATATTGAACGAGAGAGATCAACAATTACCTATGGGATGTGTCTGACTATCGTATAAAGAGTCCTGATATATACTTATTAGGCACCTTTAATGCATACTTTGTGATTTACATGCGGATTAAGTCCCGTGCTCAAATGATAGACATGATTGCCCTAACCTACGGACGCTACGAGAAAATGCGCGGGTACAAAATTTTCTCTGTTTGAATATTATGATCTGAAGATGCAGGCTAACGCTTGACCTAAACAAGCTTGACCGTGCATTTATTTTTGATCGTCTCAGAAAGAAATATGAGACGCACACTTTTTCATACACTCAAACAGAGAAAACATCACTGCAAGGAACCTAGGTTTCTTCACATCCTGATCAGCATTGCGCCATGGGAAATCAACGAAAGATTGGAGCTAACTTAATTTTGTCTTTTCGATTCATCACAAATGGAGCGAGATCTCTGACCGAAGCTGTGACGTCACGCATTATATGAGCAGGCCTAGAGATATAGCATGCATCGGTACTACAGAGTGTGTGGCATCGCGTCTACATGAGCCATTGCTCCAATTTTTGTAAAGATGCTCATGGTAATCCAGTGGTAGTTGATGGAAACTGATATAGGGCTGAGGATTTGAGAACATTTGCTACTTCAGCATTAAAAAGTGAACATAGAGAATAAATACCTGATCCTAACAAGACGGAGCTACGACTCATACAGCGAGAAAGTCAATGACTGCGAAATACAATATTTCCGATTAATTTTACCTCACGGAAGGGGGTCGTTTCTTTCTCGATCTCCAGATGTAAATGCTTGTTATCTTTTCTTTCTGGGATATTTTAAAGATTAAATTGACGTCACAACCTAAATATATGCCCTACAGGAAATAAAATGGAACATTTTTCAAAGACAAAATTACAGGCGGGCCCGTAAAATCTTTCCCAGATTACAAACTTGAAGTTAGCTTGAGGAATTATAATTTTTTAATTTCAACAACACTGACTTGAGTTTTTTAACACTCAACATGTAATTTCTTTGTAACCTGGAGTACGTCAAAGCGAAATTGCGCCTGACGCCAGTGTTCCCCAAACACCTCAGTCGTTACTGTCGCTGGGGCCGCCGCTGTCCTTCCCTTCCAAGCTTCAACATCAGGCACTGGTGTTCTTAACATTTGATCCTTGCCGTCACCCAATAACAAAAAAACAGTAATGTCCATGACATGCGTATTTTAACGGAAGTTTGACTAGCCGATTTGGGAGGACTGTGCTGGCGGGTGCCACACGCATGCAGCGTCAACGGATACACCACCCACACAGGGCTGCCTCTCCTCCTAAGGGCTGCGACACTTTCAGTCTCGGCGTTGGGAAAAAACGTTTTTTCTTTCAAAAATACAGCCCACCTCTATTTTGGGTTTCAATTGGCTTTATAGGACTTTATCTTGTTTTATTTGGTCTTTTTTTTGTACTTTTATTTGATTACGATATCCTAAATTTTACTCATAAGTAAGTTTTTACGTACACATTAATGATTTGTGTGCGCAGTGCGAATACAGCTTTAAGCTAATCCAGTCAAATGCTGTAGCCACCAACCTATCAGTAGTATGATTTGGTTACTTGTGAATTTCTGAACTTCAGGCTCTCTCAGTCTTACTGTCAGTGTCGTCAAGTGTAACATGATACTGCAGGCTCGGCATCTGCATTAGCTTTTCAGGCCTACTAGTTTCCTGCCGACAATTTCCTTTTATTCTGCATGAGCACCAACTACAGTGAGGTCAACTGCACCACCGCCAGTAAAATGGAGAAGGGCTTTTGAGTTCCTTTGCGTTTCTCAAGAAGAAAAAGAAAAAATAGATGTTCAAGTGGGATGATTTTCCTTCAGTTCAAATATTAATTATAATATGACAGAAAATGAAGAGTTTCACAAGTTCTGTTCCGTGATGCAACCAGGATACATACTGCCAGACCATACCGCCAGTCGGCATTGTCTGTGATAATATTTGGTTCAGGCTTGGGGCAGGGAAAGCTCAAATGCTCTTTAAAGTAATCGAACACTTGAGGCCAAATGCTGATATCTAAGATAATGGAATGATGAGCTACCACTGCCTGGAGAGACTTCCACATGATGGTACGAATTGTGCTTTACAACCCATAGGAAGTGATTAAAGCTCAAATTAGATTCGAAATATTAAGTTTGGAAATAGAATCAATAAAAGAAAAAAAGAAATCTTGCATCGTGCTTTTCTTACATGTTTATGAATTCATGTGTGATTTTAAATTCTAAAAAACCCACTAGACTGATGTTTTTTATTTGTTTTTTATGTGTTTATTTTGGTGGGTTGTTTTCTCGTGCACGGACTCCATTTCTGCTATTCTCGACTCAGCTGCCGTGTAGGGTAATCACAGTAGATCACAATTGTTTTTTCATTAACTGGAAATATATGTAACTGCTGAGCACAGTATGAAAGCAAATCTACGGTCAAATCTACGATCTATTCAAAGTATTTGAGTTAATTAATCTGTGAGAGACTTATGAACACCCTGTGTATCTCGAGGGTCTCGGTTAAAGTAGTGAGCAGTATCATTAAACGAGCGCATGTTAGCTTCGACAATGATAGTGATCTTCTAAAAGACAATCTATTCCATATTCAACTTCCTTTCAACTTCACACCAGCACACGAACTACCTCAATAGCACAGTAATATACGACATTTAGGCTCACATCAGCACTAGAACTACCCTCAGTAGCACAGTAATATACGATATTTAGGCTCACATCAGCACAAGAACTACCCTCAATAGCACAGTAATATACGATATTTAGGCTCACATCAGCACAAGAACTACCCTCAATAGCACAGTAATATACGATATTTAGGCTCACACTTGTGCAAAAATTGACGTAAGGTGCGCACCAAACCTAGTTCGCGTATCAGCGTTGCACTGAACTAAATTGCAGCAAGGTTGCGTATCCGGGAGTGTGGTAGTGTACCACTCACGTGCAGCACGGGGCACGGCTCGAGTACGTGACACGTGCAGCACGGTACACGGCTCGAGTACGGGACGCGTGCAGCACGGTGCTCGGCACGAGTGCGTGACACG
Organism: Platorchestia sp. MABIK; assembly: GCA_014220935.1. Taxonomy (NCBI): domain Eukaryota; kingdom Metazoa; phylum Arthropoda; class Malacostraca; order Amphipoda; family Talitridae; genus Platorchestia; species Platorchestia sp. MABIK. Next base: position 95,110 of record JACJUY010001691.1, on the reverse strand, counting down.
TGCAGTACGGTGCACGGCCCGAGTGCGTGACACGTGCAGCACGGTGCACGGCACGAGTGCGTGACACGTGCAGTACGGTACACGGCACGAGTGCGTGACTCGTGCAGCACGGTGCACGGCACGAGTGCGTGACACGTGTAGTACGGTGCACGGCAGAAGTGCGTGACACGTGCAGCACGGTACACGGTACGAGTGCGTGACACGTGCAGCACGGTGCACGGCACGAGTGCGTGACACGTGTAGCACGGTACACGGCACGAGTGCGTGACACGTGCAGCTCGGTACACGGCACGAGTGCGTGACACGTGTAGCACGGTACACGGCACGAGTGCGTGACACGTGCAGCACGGTACACGGCTCGAGTGCGTGACACGTGCAGCAACAGCTCGACTGCTACATGGCAACCAGGCAGCTCGTGACTGCATCATCGAGCAGAATTTTCAATGTAAGTACACTTCGTAATCAAAGTTAGTTACATAATATCTGCTAGCGAACAAGCCGACTAGAATTTTAAGAGGTATTTATACCATGGAAGAGAGAAGCCAGTGAAATTAAGTAAAGAAATGGAAGAAAACACGAAGTATACTTGTGAACGATGTAAAGACGCTCGGAGCTACGCAACCGACCACCACTACGTCTGACATGCCACTGACCGCGCATCTCGGTGTCGCTCACGAGCCATCGTGTCATCTGCTTAAAAAACTCTCTATGTGTAAATCAGGGCTTCTAATGAATCTATTTTCGGTCGCAGCACTCGGGCACTCTTGTTCAGTTACTGACAAGCTGTCGCAGCAGCGCGCCGCTGCTGCAGAGTGGCAGCTGGGAGGGAGGTGTGTGCTGAGGTGACACTTCTTTGTAACTCATCTACATGGACCCAAGTGTGCCTCATGCTCTCAGTGACATTGAATTTTTGTACATTTTAAATTAGTATTTTCTACATGCAAAGACTTACTTTGTTTAGGACTGTCATTATCCAGAGCCAACCATTTGTTACCAGAATCAAGCAGTATTTCTTGCAATGAGTCTCTTACCGCCCCCAGACTTTTTGTTTGTCTTAATTATCACACTACATTGAATCATACGCAAAATCTAGATTAAAATGAACAATTGAAAACATAAGCAAGACAGCGGCTGAACATTGTACGGGCACTCCAATGGCCGCCTCATCTTCCTTGTCTGGCACCTTGTGGTGTCCACAGCATCTAATAGGCGTGATGTGTCATCTGTTGGTGTGTGATGTTGTGTCATCTGTTGGTGTATGATGTGTCATCTGTTGGTGTTTGATGTGTCATCTGTTGCTGTATGATGTATCATCTGTTCGTGTGTGATGACAGTGCTGGCGTGTGTGATTACAGTGCTGACGTGTGGGAAACATTTGTTGTCCTGAAATTGAGAGTCACAAAGTCTACGGTAAATGAACCTGACATTTAATTAACTTTTGCAGATCTTTGCAAGCTATGATGGAGTGCGGTATGGCATAAGCACAAGCCGAGAGACGGATGCTTGGATTGCAACTCAAGTCGTAAAGACTTGACATCGGGTGTCAGTCCAACACAATCACCAAAGTTGGCACAAATCATAACGACAAATACAAAGGAGATGGAGAGGCAGACAACTGTCATTTTCTCCGTGAGTGTGAAAAGAATAAATTAAAAGATATTGGAGAGTTAAAATCCCCTTATATTGAGAACAACGGTGACTGATGACTACAAATACCGCCGCTGATGCCTCTGCATCCCTCCAGAAAAGAAAAACAAGCATGTTTGGACAGAGAGTCAAGGGGACGCTCACAGTCATCAGACTCTTCTGGATCTCAAATATGAATCTGCCGGTTTTTACTTTTTTTACAAAACTTGACCTTCTCTGAATTTCCACACATTTCTTTCAAAACCTTAAATTTACTTTTCCTATTGGGTACAATAGCTTACGTTGGGATATTCATTTGGTGAGACACGTGAGACAATGAACAAATTTAATCGAACCCGCATCTACTTCAGAGATCGAGCTACGCGCACAGATATTGTTCATCGACACCTCATATCAGGGGACTAGCTGCATCTTAATCCTGATGCTCGGTAGAAATAGTGTCTCAATGTGAACATTAAGACGCGGAAGATCAGTATGAGGAGTTATAACTAATCCTTGCAAAAGGCACACCGCAAACGTGACAATGTTTTGAATTCCTGTCGCAATATTCACTGTTAATTTAGCATTTGAGACTGTATTATCTTCTCATTTCAAAACAGTCCTCAGAGAGGACTTATAGCTTACACTTAAAATGAAAGTCGTGCACTTGTCAGTGAAATGAGAAATGTTAAAGAAACTCACCTTTACTCCCTCGCCCCCTCTAGACGGATCCACAACAGCAGAGCTGCCAAAAAAAAAACAGTTAGAAAAACCCATAAAAAAACCTCCGATGCAAATCAATGTGTTCCAAAGAAAGCGGAAACAAAGGGCTCACACTACCGCCCCGTTTTGCCTTGGTTCTCTCTAACGGAAATTGACAATCACCGAAGTTCTCAAAAGCGAACGTCACTCTAGCCTCCCCATCTCTTTCAGCGTTAATTCGCTAGCCTTTCGTAAGATAAAATCATCCAATGCATATCTGGAAATGAGCAGCAAATTCACTTTTTGCTAAAATCATTGGGATTTGATCACTCTCGAACTACACCAACTTGCCTCGAACTGAAGCTCAGCTGCCGAGTGTTTAATTGAGTGCTACCTTCGCTGTGCGTACAGCCAATACTGGACAGGAGAGGTGCCGTCAGCCAATACTGGACAGGAGAGGTGCCGTCAGCCAATGCTGAACAGGAGAGGTGCCTGCAGCCAATACTGGACAGGAGAGGTGCCTGCAGCCAATACTGGACAGGAGAGGTGCCTGC
>JACJUY010001691.1:52934-71086 GCA_014220935.1 Platorchestia sp. MABIK | reverse complement strand
CGTAGAAGCTGGTGGACACATTCGGTCGTGTTCATTGGTGAGGCTATCATGATCTCTCATGGCCCCCACAGTGGAGGAAGATGTCTTTGTCGGATAGATTATATCACTGGAACGTGGAACGATTGCAAAAACATTCCGTCAAAAACCGGAGTGGGGCATCTTCCGACATCTTCCCCACCCTCATTGCTTACTCTGTTGGAGTTTCACATCGAGAAAGCAGAATAAAGTCTGGGCATTAGGTGGGTGGACACAAGAAGGAGACGAGGTTTTGGCGAGTCTGTACAGAACCGGGCTTGCACGATTTAATGTGGAAGTCAGTCGTGATCTTTGAGTAAGTCTGTTGATTTAAAAACCTTGACTATTAAAAATTGAACTAAGTGAAATTCAAGTCAGCATGTTTTTTGCCATCAGTTTAAAATTATGGATAACATTGGCGTCCTATTCATTCGAATTTGACTTCCGAATCTTATATTTTTAGGGTTGCTCTTGAATGTTAGGAATTCAATCTTGATTTGTTCCATGAACGACAGTGATCAATTTAGTCCAGTACTACATTGTGATTTCGATAGACTTATGAGCATGCTGTAGAATGTGCATCTGCGAATAGCCGGGTAGTGTAATCGGAAAATGTTCTGTCCCAATGGAGCATATGAGATAATATGTTCGTGCCATTGCAATTTAAAAGAAAAAATGGTTATTCCAGCAGATGGGCCGACGAATGCAACTTAAATTTATTCGTAATTATTGATTACCCGATCAGAAGGTAGGCTGACAAGCTAGAAATTACCGTCGTATCAATTAATTTTGGTTTATTACCACTACTAGCTGAATTTACTCAAAATAATGTGGACGTTAACAAGAGGCTGCGCCTGGCCCGCGCATCTCTCTGTTAACTGCTGAAAAGCTCCGCATTAACTCGTAAGGAATCAACGATCCTCATCGACGTATCATTACAAAGGTTTCTAGATATTTTCTGGTACTTTTATAAACACCTCGAATTTTCTGATGATGAAAGCGTATACATCTCAGCACAGTGAAAAACGCCTAAACAACGGTCGATGTCCACACACGCCATTTGTTCTCACCTTCCCTTCGAATACGAAGCAACAACCGCTTATAAAGAAGCCGTGCTCCTCATGCTGCGTCGATTGAAATATTACATTTCTTTGCCTTCATTCTGTTCATCGTTGATAATTTAATTCATCAAATAGAAATTATATGAAGGAATCATTTATCAATCAGTATGATTAGTTATTTCCTTCAAATAATTGCCTCTTATTTCATCCTTACTAAGCGTTTTCAATACATACATTCGTTCACAATCTGCCAGAGAGTCTAGGACTTACGCCCGAACTCTCAAAGGAGTGACGACCGTTAAAAAGTAAAAACTTGCAAGCTGAACGTCTTCACGAGACATCAATATTTGGTGGTGTCTTTGCATTTCTTTATGGTGGTAACTTAACAAGAAAAAGCGTGTTGGGCGTAAATCACACATCTGTTCCAGTGAAATTCATCAGCTCCAGAATTACCCCCATGTGATGTGAGAACCACTCTATATATATATGTTTCGAGATGTGCTTCTCCTCTGCAAATTTGCGTTAACGCAGGAATTTCTGATGGAGGAAAGTCACATCTCCGCACCAAGTGTAAATTTGTTTTGATTCCCCATCACTCTCGTCTTCTGACGAACATTTATGCGTAATGGAACACGTCTTGCGACAGGCTTGCGTACTTACTTCGATTCTACAAGAAGAACTGCGACCAGCTCACTTGAAGTCAGTTATTCACAAGCTTCATACGGCCGCATTAACACGTATACTTCGAATACTCTATAGAAGCCTTCCTCTCAAAACACAGCTATCTCAAACCGGCATCATATCAGGAACGTCATCACGATCCTGGAACATCCCGGTTTATAGTAGCGTGTTCGTTCTCACCCAACTCTACAGAGCCAAACTCTAACAATTGTTTTTAAAGATATCTCCAAACCTCACATTCTTTTGTATATCTTGTAAGAATTTGGTATTTTTAGGAGGGTTTCATAACATGCACTCATTTATAGAAAATTGATTCATATAGGTATCTTTCAATGTGCGTTAAGTTGGTTTATATTTATTCATTCGAGGTTGTTCGGCTACTGGTGGCTAAATTACGAGGCCCCTGCCTTGTTAGCGAAGCCTAGGCAATACTTCAATGATAATTATCAAAACTGGTCTTGTGGCAAATAACTCCGGATGCCACACCGTGGGCTGCCGCTCTTTTTTTTTATCAAATTGCTACATTTTTAAAACAAAGAACTCCCTTGGAGAGTATTAAGCTATTATTATCAAGTCACTATAATAAGTGCTCGACGTGGGATCTAGTCAATCCATGGCATTCTGCCTTGAGTCAATTCAAGGCTCCTTCCTCCGCTCTCGCCTGAAAAGAGTCAATTTTTCGCCGAACCAAAGCCGAGCATTCTCCCTTCTTTCAGTTTATTTCGTTTGCTTTCGTTTGTCTTTCTCTCAGGTCGTAGTGAATGTAGAAGAATCGTGTGGCATAAACAGGAAACCTTATGAGCAACTTTATGAATAGGCACTAATTTCCACGGTACCAAACCCATTTATCAATTTATGTTATTGTCAATGATTATTATCATTCAAAGAAACTATTCAAACGTACATATTTACAGGTACTGTATATATATATTAAATTTTCTTATTGATGTGATGATTAACGTAGATACATATTCCAATAAAAGTGAATATATTAACAACAAAAGAAAATACTTTTTGAACGATTTCACGACGAAAACAGAAAATAAAACTTACGCCCGACCTTGAAAAGTAACGAGTGATACTGCAACAAAGATATAAAATTAATATATTAGTAATAAGTCAACGAATCATTACAAAAATATTGTCAAATTGCCCGGGTGTAAAATAAAATGCAGCATTAATATTAACATAAGCTACAATGACTTGTAAAAATGAAGTTTACTGCATGGACTCACCTAAATTTATTCCTAAATTGGCTCTCAACTCCAAGACCGCATTTCTGAAGCTTTTCTTCACAGTCTAACTTTTCGCCGGTGTATGCATGTTTTTCGCCGCCTAAGCGATTTAATTACTTGGGCGCCGAAAAACATGTATGCAGGCGGCGAAAAAGTTAGACTGGGTTGGAGTCTGAGAATACAGAACCTATTCACTCGACCAGGGCATATATTTGAGACATAATACACTCTGTATGATTTTTCAAAAGGTGTTCACACAAATCCTACCCTTACACGCATTCGACATGTAAAAAAATTTGTAAGTACTGTTTAATTTTCGTCAATCAAACAATGACATGATTGAGATCCTTAAATTGGCCAGCCAAATCTTTCAAAATTTTAATAGTTGAATCACCTATTGAAATGCATATACAATGTACCGTAAAGCCATTAAAAATAACAATTTCTGTGGCACAAACACTTTAAAAAAATACAGTTTAAAGAAGACTTTATACAATGATTGCCTTCTATACGCAAATAATTTCACACTCCTCCAAATGTTTTTCCCAGATGCTCTTTCGGTTCAGTTTATTTATACATCAGTTCTCGATTTGACCTTTGAATTCGACGTGAAGTATCGGTGAAGTGCTCAAGGAAGGCAACATTTAAGAAAAAAATTTCACGACCTCTGCGTGCCTCCCATTACGAAACAGATGAGGTTTTTTTTGCAGTATAAAACAGACCTCTACTTGGAAATAAGATCAAATTGTATTCAAGATCCTAATCTTGCTTTAAGTGCGGATCGTTAAAAATTTTGACAATGCATCCCCTTTATCATGCAATGCTTACATACGCACACATAAATACATACATCTGTATGTATGAATTAATTAAGCATCAGCATTACGGATTAAGCAAAAAATTTAATGCTGAAATCTCGTTTTTCGAAAACAAAGTAGCTCTGAACAAGCCTTATCGAGTAGAAAGTTTACCAAAAGCCTCAATAATTAAAAAATTTGAGAGCATTCATTGTTACAGCAAAGCTACAAAATGAACGAGTTTTGCGTAAATCTTTCTCCAGGCACTCCCATGTTCGAAACTGCCCGCAATTTATCTTCATTTTGGGGCGGTGACTATTTGCATGCGGGCAGCAGAGAAGATGAACTTTTTTGCGTCAGGAGCAGATTTTTTCGCAGCATTTTTCTGTTAGACACAAAACTATCGGGTCCCGGATATTCACAACTTTTAGTGCTTCAATCTGTTGCTCATATCTTCCCCAAAAGCAATTTGATGGAAAAACAAACGAATCTAATTCAGTGGCATTTACCGAAATTTTCTCCGATGGAAAAATTTGATGAAAATCCATGTACTACAGTAAGCAATTCTCTCGCTCTCTCACCGTCTAAGACGCGTTGTGGCAATTTGGCATCATTTTAACCGAAACGTGCAACATAAAAATTAAAATGTTGTGCATGAAAATTTATGAAGAAGTCTAGATCAAATATGCAGCATATTTTCTTCTGTGAGCCTGCCGGCCCATGACCTCTGAGTTCAACACCGAGCGCAAGTACCCAAGGCGTTCGCTGCGGGTGCCGCTCCGCACTCAAGCCACGCAACCGAAGGGTTACCACAGAGTTCCGTGTGCCGTGTTCCGTGTGCCGTGGTCCGTGCGCCGTGTTCCGTGTGCCGTGTTCCGTGTGCCGTGTTCCGTGTNTTCCGTGTGCCGTGTTCCGTGCGCCGTGTTCCGTGTGCCGTGGTCCGCGTGCCGTGCCCCGTGTGGCGTGTTCCGGGCGCCATGTTCCGTGTGCCGTGCCCCTCGTGCTGTGCTCCGTGTGCCGCGAGGGTGTGTGGCGCAGGCGGTGGCGATTGGAGGCCAGTGAGGGTCTGGCAGCCCCAGACCCTCTACATAAATATGCTGACCTGAGATTTGAACCATTAGTAAGAATCAAACTGCTTCTACTAATATCACAAATTAAAATTTTTGAAGCGATGCCGACATGATGTACGTTTGCTAACGCTTAATGGGCTTCAATAACTTTGCATTTAACTAAAAAAACTGAAGCTGAAGCTCATTCTGTTGAATGAAATAGCTATGTAGAATTCAACTGTGAAAATTATTTCCCGAAATCTTTCAGAAACTTTGCTTTGATATTTTCTTCATACGATTTTAATTATGTAGTGCCTTCCCGGAGTCGTGCCTGTGGCTGTCAGGAAATTTTTGATTCAAATACTTTTGAATGAAGACGATGCGTCAAATCTCGGAGTAGAACATTAAGTTTTAGTCATAACACGAACGTACCTTCTGAGTATATGTAGCTGACAGAAACGTTTATGTCATTGCCAGTGTTAAATGTGTTAATTACCAGTGTTAATTATCAGTGTTAATTACCAGTGTTGATTACCAGTGTTAATTACCTGTTTTAATTTCAAGTGTTAATTAGCAGTGTTTATTATCAGTGTTAACTACCAGTGTTAATTACCAGTGTTGATTACTATAGTGTTGGTTAGCAGTGTTAATTACTAGTGTTAATTACCAGTGTAAATACCAGTGATAATTAGCAGAGTCAATCGATAAAATGGACAAAAACGCCACTGAACTCACATGGGAATTCAATCCACAGGAATCACGTGCTTGTTAACGTGTCGATTCCGGCCTATTCTTATTCAAACCAAAGCTCACTGAAGTCTGCACGGCTGCGGCCAGGCCGATGTAGAGACATCCTTCTGCACTAGGCGACCTCTCGGCGTACCATTAGTTCTATTACGGACCACTCATGCTGTTCCGTTTGCTCTATTCCGGATCAATGCGATCATTTCATTAGTTCCATTATACACGTACCATGACTGACGTTCCATTAATTACATTACGTGCCCCTGCTATCATGTCATTAGTTCCACTACGTACCACGCCTGGCGTTCCATCAAGTGCATTACGTGCCCCTGCCACCATTTCATTAGTTCCCCTACGTACTACGCCTGGCGTTCCATTAGTTCCATTACGTAGCCTTGCTATCATTTTCTTAGTACCATTAATGAAACGTACAACCTGGCCCGGCCTACGTACAACCTCTGGCGTTCCAACAATTACATCACATACCACTCCATATTCGCGGACCTCTCGAGTTTGGTACAGAGACCGTTTAAGTTCTGCAAGACGTGCACGCAGCTCTGCTGATGCTCCTCTCGCAGCTGAAACGCAGGTAAATTGTTGCCGGAGTGAAAGCGGGCAAGTGGGCCGTTGCAGGAATGATAACGGGAAGGGAGACAGTTGCAGGAGTGATAACGGGCAGGTGGACAGTTGCAGGAATGATAACGGGAAGGGAGACAGTTGCAAGAGAGATAACGGGCGCGTAAGAAGCCTGAGGACAACATTAGTTTTAGTCACTTTACAAAAGGGGTTTCACGATTGTACCATAACGTTCTTCCCAATAAACTTTACTTTTTTTAGAAAAGTTTCGCTGCTCGCGCGCCAGTTGAATTGACAGAGTAGAGGATGTCAAAAATTGACTGCAGCCACTGGATGCAGGCCCAGCACTGCAGCCACTGGATGCAGGCCCAGCACTGCAGCCACTGGATGTCGGCCCAGCACTGCAGCTACTGGATGCAGGTCCAGCACTGCAGCCACGGGATGCAGGCCCAGCACTGCAGCCACTGGATGTCGGCCCAGCACTGCTGCTACTGGATGCAGGTCCAGCACTGCAGCCACTGGATGTCGGCCCAGCACTGCAGTCACTGGATACCGGCCCAGAACCAACTCACCTTCACTATCCCGTCAGAACAAGAGAGCGACGCAATATAATGAGGTGGCCTGCTCAGCGAGTCCATGAAACGCCAGGAAAATAAGTTGACTCTTTTATCACAAATCAAATCAAATTCCATTTGTCACAAAGATGACAAATGGAATTCGGAGGCTAACGATTCGTATGAATATGGCACTTTGAAGAGTAATTTTCTTTAAGAATCTGAAAATATTTGTCGTTTGCTTGTTCACTTTTGACATTTCGATGAATACACATGGAAGACTCAATATATATATATATATATATATATATGTACATATAAATTTATACATATACTGTATATAGATAAAGATTTACATGCATATACACATATGGCAAATATTGACAGTTAAGGTCATTTTCATGCACAAACTCTAGCACTAAGGAGTCGCCAGTTCTTTTGGATATTTTTGAAGGTTAGTTAGGCCATGTGAGAACATGGCTGCAAAAATTCTTACTAAATTCATTAGAGTTAAGTGCTCAAGCAATGGTCCTATATACCTAACACTTCTAAAATGTCGCACAACTTGGAAGTATACATATATTTTTGGCAAGGTGACGACCTGTGTGACGTCATAGCAACATTTCCTGGTTGATCAAGTATGTTCAATCATGTATCAGTATTTTTGATTCGAGTGACTTTTTTAATTTAACTGGAGCTTTGCAAAAAATTTTTAAAACATGCTGAAAATTGAGCCCATTCTGTCAAATTTTCTTTGTATGTCAATCAGTCGAAACTAATGAGAGCCTTAAAAAGTGCCCATATTCTAAACTCCCTTTAAGCCTCCCTAATGTGTCACATATTGGCCGAAAAGCCTTCATGTGTTAATACTCTGTGATGCAAAAGAATAAAGATGACCACAAGGCGGTGTACCTGGTCCATCAATTCAAATAACGACCACGTCAATTATGCAATTTGAATGACATAATTGATTGGGGCCAAAAATTCTCCATTCTATAAAAAACAATGGACTGCAAATCGAGCACAGCTATGTAATTCAATGTGTCCAATGGACATCAGCTCACGTTGACATGATGCATTATGTTCTCAGTGCTGGAGTTGCTCAGCACAAATGTTATAAGCCCGGACGCGGGCAAACTAGACCCGCCCTCTAAACACTCACCTGCTCGGGAATATGTTTGCTCAAGTCGCCTGTTGGTTAAAGCAAGTCAATTTAAAGTAGTCAGATGTTTGTACTATGAATACACCGGAGAATTTGAAAAATTTGTTAATTCTAAAGCCAAAGCTGTCGATCACGAAGTCATTTAATTTCATTTATAGCAAATAGAGCTTATATTGAATTAAATTATGATAGGATTGAAATGTAGGTCATCCCGGCTGTTGGTGTGGCAGTAGAACATCGGTGCCCATTTCAACCGAATCTTAGATGCTCTCAGTATGGTTTTCTGCTGCGGACTTTTATTTTCACAGCCCGGCCGAGCGTTGTGAGCACTTCAAACAGAAGTCAGATCTCACTGTGAAGCGATCGGGAGAGCACTGGAGGCTATTTCGGTGCCTGCAGAATCCCGGGATTGTGCACGGCAGTCTCTCCGCCCAGTGTTCGGGCAATTACGGTTACCCCTTCAGTGGGAAATTCTTCAAATAGTGTGGGAGAGATTATTGCTGCCCTGCGTATGAGAGAGTGGGGCTTTGTACTGCGCCTCTTTTCCAATTGTTTTTAAAACCTAAGACACGAAGAAATAAATTTTTTTGGTCAACGCGGCGAGGGTTTTCTTTCGTGCTCGCAGGAAAGACGTCTCAGCGCGGGACGGCCCCAGCGGAAGTAAGGGGATTGTGTAGTGGAGCTACTTGATGAACCATTCGTAATTTTAAGAGCATTTGTAATTTTATCCCACTAATTACTGAAGACTATTTGCTACATCGAACAACTTTGATCTGCATTACGTATTGTAGCAAAATTAATAGCGTTGAATGATATTTATTGGGCTTTAGTCTCGTGTACCTACTGTGCTAAGGGTACAGTAAGGACTAATGAGACTAAGAGGTTCTTAAACGCAATTAATTATAACTGAACTACCTTGCACTGTCTTGTCAACATGCGCTCTTTATTTCAGCCAGGTTGCCTTTCATGTGGAACTTCAGGGCACAAGGGGTGGTCGCTCCTCCGCTCTCAAGTAATCGAGAGCGGAATACTCTCACCGCTGGTTGGGTCACAATCGGGAACCAGCCATTAGTATTCTTTTCTACTAATAAACGTTCCCTTATCTCGACATTTCTCAACCATCCTGAACTATCTTCAAGATTAATTTATCATTAATTTTACGTGGCATATTTTTAATTATTTTCCTTTGTCATTCAGTTGAGCCCTGTGGGATTTACTGCTTTATCTGATTTTAATTTTTTTTTTTTCGTTGGAACACTTTCAAATTTTACACATTTTTGCGCATGTACTAAACATATCCCCAGACGTTTGCTTCCACGCAATGCCCCTCTATTTTGATGTTCTGACTGTTTTATGCTCACATAATTTCCTTTTTTTACCATCATGCAAGGAAAAGCTTCTTTATTCTACCTTTTTAGAAGAAAATAATTGAAAATAAACATGCAGTGAACTACTGGATTGAATTATTTTGTTTTTTAAGTTTCGTTTGTCACCTTCATAATGCACCAGAATTTTATTTTCCTGTTTCAGCGCTGATGATGGAATTTCAATTCCGAAACGTTTGCAATAAATGTTATGTTCGTTTTTACTCTGGTTCTTCTTTTCGTTCTACGAAGAAGATTCTCGACGGATCACGCTATTGGAAATATATACCAAAATTATTTCAATTCATAGATTTCAGGAGTGAAATCTTGAATCTTCAATGAATTATTAAACAATAAATACAAACAATTTAGGGGAGATTTATGTTATGAGAAATATCACTTAATATCAGGAAAGATATGAGACAAATTTATTCTCTCGACCATTGACTTTTGTATAAGTTGTGACGTTGTACCCGGCCTCTGGATTCTCCTTGTTATGCCTAACTGAGCTGCTCTCGAGCCAGTGAGAAGAAACAAGGCAAAACTTGGTCGCGAATGAGCTCGGCAGTAACAGCCCAGACTGCGCCGTCATGCATGCCATCAAAGGATGCTTCATTTCACGCTTGCTTTCAATGGGAAATTGGAACAGCACGCACGCAAAACGCACACATGTAGCCATCTCATCAACGTCCATGTATAAATTGCTTAGGGAATTCATGATATTACTTTCCTTAACAATGCATGCATTTTTTGTTCTATTCTACGCCACTAAATGCAGTATTGAGCACTTTTTCGAGAGAACTACAACTACATAGTAAAAATTATTTTACCGAAGGTTTACCTTCTCATTAAAAACGTCTAAGAATTAGCAATTTATTTCTATTACCTGAAAAGTTTCACCCTAGTTTGTGATGATTATAGTTAACCTATTATTTATAGCTTAATTTTATGCCAGATTTCGACTCAACGCCTTAATTCTTACCGCAATGTAAAAATTTTAAGCGCTGCACTTCTTCGTTCATTCACAATACTCTGTGGCATTTTAACGTCTGCGCTGCTTCCATCACTGAGCTATATCTAAATAACCAATTTTTAACGTTGTGAGCAATAGTCGAATTTTCATTGCTTATTAGTTCTAATTATCATTTTAAATTTCATTAATTTCATCAAACCAATAAATTTTACACAAACGATCTTTTTTTTTGACGTACTTTGTTTTTCAAACCAACTTCCATTGGTTTTGAAAGGTGAGAGAATTAACGAATAATTTCATGTGACTCAAATGCTAAATTTGACGGCTACGTCCGATCCTCTGGTGTTCAAATTTAAGAGTTCGAGCATCAAATTAACTTTTTGATGTCCACTCACGTTGTTTTCAAAATAAACCGTTAATCTTAGACAAGTTGTACAATATATAATAAAATAGCAAAATTAATGGTATGGTTTAAAATTATAACACTTACCTTTGATTTATTCATCATTATGCTCATTACAACAGCTGTTTCATGTAGATAAACACTCTGCCTTGACAAGATTTGGTATTGTTTCTTCATGCGATATTAATAAATGATATTGTTTCATTAGTACTACTGCGCGAAGTGTTCAATATTGGCAAAAATTTGTACTTCAAATTTGACGTCGTAGTTTTACATGGAGTATATCACCATACAATATTTTACACGGAGTCTATCATCATGGAATAGTTAACACGGAGTATATCATCATGCAACAGTTTACATGGAGCATTTCATTGTGCAATAGTTTACAAGGAGTATTTCATCATACAATAGTTTACATGGAGCATTTCATTGTGCAATAGTTTACACGGAGTATTTCATCATACAATAGTTTACACGGAGCATTTCATTGTGCAATAGTTTACACGGAGTATTTCATCATACAATAGTTTACACGGCGTATACAAATAAAAACAGTCTCCCGTGAACAATCTTCCTTCTGTGCTCAGTAATGGATATAAATACAGTAAATCACATTCCTTATTTTTGACACGAAGCCAAGGACCGATTGATTTCTACTCTTTAGATGTTATGAGCCTAACTTCGTATGACCTCTGTAGCTCCACTACCCAGTGATAATGTTGTGATGTTTGGGGAGCTCTGCTCTCTCTCTCTCATTGACGGTCACCATCGGCTCGACCTTGCCATCACTCACCCACCATTATTTGGGACAGTCGCTGGAGTTTTGCCCGCCATAGTTCGGATGCGTGGCGCACCACCTCCTGCATAGGTGATGGTAGTCATTTTATCGACTCACTGACTAGAAAACGTCACCTCGCTGCAAAGAGACGCACACTTCAAAGCCTTCCATTCTGGCCTGCATCAAATTGCTCTCATCGGAAAAGAAGGTTCCGAACCTCAGATGGCCGTCCGATACCCAGCTCATATGGCTTCTTAAATATGCCTTTGTATCTCAGAATTTAATGGAGCACATTTTCGAATGGCTACAGACCAATGACGTCGATAAGCAAAAAAAATTGTTCTTTAAAACGCCAGAAGTGCAGCGTGACACCTTAAGAATCTGCTCTCCCTAACTTTGTACACGCACGCGAAGGAACAACTTCTCATTTCGTAAACGTGTCTTGGAAGCTGCATCCCTGGGACATTTCTCAATTTCAGTTGATTAAAATGATCGAGAAAGGACAATGTTTGCATGCTGTTGCTTACAACCGTTAATGTGCAGATACATTATTCTCGGGAGTCATTTGTTGAGTACTCTGTGGTTCATTCCATATGAGAAGAGTTTTGCTTCCTCCAGAAATATAAGTGAAACTTGAATACTTCCAAATGGTCACACTTAGAACACTTTGTATCAGAGAGTGGTATGACATTATAGAGCATGTTGTACAAGGACTAACATATGGCCTAGCGAGGCCCTTGTCTGATTTGTAAGAATATGAAATGAATTGAAATAATTGAAATCACTGAAATAAATCAACCTCGTTTTTTTGTTTTATTGATTAAATTACTATTCAATCAGTTTAGTGTTAGTTTCAGCTGAGTGCTCTAGGATCAATGACAAGGTAAACGCTAAATAAAGTTTCGATAGGACACTTCAGTCACTGAACGCAGTCGAGCCCACACGTAGTGATATCTCAACCAGTCCGTTGTAATTGTTCTAGGTAATAATAATTCTACTGTTCTCTATTATGTGGAAATGATTTGTTGGGAATGCTTTAATTGCATTAAATTGTTCAAATCAGTCTACTTGTGAACGCAGTAAATACTCTGCATTTCATCAGCATTTAATGACCTGATTTCTCTGCATGACAACGCTGCAAGTCTCTGCTTCGAGTACTGTGTGAGACTTCTGTTCAGTTTATTTGCATTGCTCCTTGTCTAGCTCCCACCTGGTGCTACTGCTCAGCACACCGCGCCTCGAGACAGACTCGTAATGTACACACAATCACGCTGGAGGTGTGCTAGTACTGTACACACAGTCACGCTGGAGGTGTACTATACTGTACACACAGTCACGCTGGAGGTGTACTATACTGTACACACAGTCACGCTGGAGGTGTGCTAGTACTGTACACACAGTCACGTTGGAGGTGCGCTAGTACTGTACACGCAGTCACGCTGGAGGTGTACTATACTGAACACACAGTCACGCTGGAGGTGTACTATACTGTACACACAGTCACGCTGGAGGTGTACTATACTGTACGCACAGTCACGCTGGGGGTGTGCTAGTATAGTACACACAGTCACGCTGGAGGTGTACTTGTACTATACAGAACAAAGTAGAGTAAAGTAGACAGCTGGGCAAATCTGACGTTTAGCTGCAGCATGACGTAGCTACAGAGCACGCAGTAGCGGCTCTCTCACTTGCTACAGCTGCCCTCTCACTTGCAACAGCTGCTCTCTCACTTGCAACAGCTGCCCTCTCACTTGCAGCAGCTGCTCTCTCACTTGCAACAGCTGCCCTCTCACTTGCATCATCTGCCCTCTCACTTGCATCATCTGCCCTCTCACTTTCAGCAGCTGTCCTTTTTCTCGCAACAGCTGCCCTCTCACTTGCAGTAGCTGCTCTCTCACTTGCAACAGCTGCCCTTTCGCTTACAGTAGCTGCCCTCTCACTTGCTTTAGCTGCCCTCTCACTTGCAACAGCTGCCTTCTCACTTGCTTCAGCTGCCCTCTCACTTGCAACAGCTGCCCTCTCTCTTGCAGCATCTGCCCTCTCACTTGCAGCAGCTGCCCTTTCACTTAGAGTAGCTGCCCTCTCACTTGCAGCAGCTGCCCTCTCACTTACAGTAGCGGCTCTCCCACTTGCAACAGCTGCCCTCTCACTTGGAACAGCTGCCCTCTCACTTTCAGCAGCTGTCCTTTCTCTCGCAACAGCTGCCCTCTCACTTGCAGCAGCTGCCCTCTCACTTGCAGCAGCTGCCCTCTCACTTGTAGTAGCTGCTCTTTCACTTGCAGCACCGGTAACCTCTCATTTGCAGCAGCTGCCCTTTCACTTAGAGTTGCTGCCCTCTCACTTGCTTTAGCTGCCCTCTCACTTACAGTAGCGGCTCTCCCACTTGCAACAGCTGCCCTCTCACTTGGAACAGCTGCACATCTCACTTTCAGCAGCTGTCCTTTTTCTCGCAACAGCTGCCCTCTCACTTGCAGTAGCTGCTCTCTCACTTGCAACAGCTGCCCTCTCACTTACAGTAGCTGCCCTCTCACTTGCTTTAGCTGCCCTCTCACACTCAACAGGAGCACTCCCAACAAAACACGTAAGCCACAACACAACCACTTATCACTTTACTGATGGCCCTCCTACACCCTCCTACTATTGAGCGTCTTGTCTAATGAAATTATTTAGAAGATTTTGAGATGAGAAAACTGAGAAAGATTATTAGCAAATTTGTTTAGCAAGAACCTGAAGCAGTTTTGAAAATATTGACAAAATTAAAAATCGGTAATATATACAGACGTGCGGCAGTTGTTGTGGAACAAAAATTACTGGCCTATGAACCATGTTCAAAACTTCTCAGAACAAGAAAAAATGTTGCTCGATGTCGTGGTGTTCTATGTTGTGTCTGACCAGGATGTTGATGTCCTTCGCTCGCTTCTGTTTTCAAATGTATCTGCAGGGTTGCTTGGGCTCTCCTGTTGTCCCTGCTCGCAGCTCTCAGACTGACAACAGCCTAATGGCTTTAGAATATTCAATTTAGGGGCTTTCAAGGCTGAAGAGCTTCCTCTTTCATGTCCGGTAATCTTTGGAAGCTGTCGCTGCTGGTCGGCTTTGTGTTCTCCTGAGAGGCAAAATGGAGCTGTGAGGCCGGCTCCAGCTTTGTCGCGCTGTCGTTTTTTGTGGAACCTCATGAATTAGCGGTCTCGTACAGATCAAAGCCTTCCTCTACCGTGAATAATTTGAAATTTTTTATGGTCTCCAACAGAAATGCAATGGTATTAGGGAATCATGATTCATATGTGAGATTTTCTTAAACTGGTATGGTTTCTGTTTATGTGTATATCTCACCAGATGTTATATCTCACCAGACGCTGTTCCACCAGATGTTATAGACCTCTCTAGGTTCATTTTTATTGTTCCTGCTGTAGCGTTATATCATCAGTTGTAGGGGTTATTAATTTACAGGTTGAATTCCAATCCCACTGATCCGGCATCAGTTTTAAGAAAACAATTCATATTATTCGTATTCAGGATCAATACTTACGAGTCATCTATCAGTGCTGTTTGATTTCCAATAATGCATGATCAACATGAGATTTTTTTAATATTACTTCAAGAGTACACGCCACGTGGTTTGCTCTGTTCTCATTCTCGTCATTTCATTTCTATCCTCGTCATTGTAACCCTTTTTGTAACTGTAATGTTCCATTAATCATTCAATCAGTTTTCTGTATCTCAGCTCAAAATTGTCCTATGATTTGATTTATGTTATATTCAAGGCATCAGAGTTTCAAAGTATTGGGTATCGTAAGGTAGCATATTTATTAATATCAACTTTAATAACGTCAGCGACAACTTGCAACTCTTATAACAGGGCAGTAAAACAGTCTGAACCACATTGAGGATTTACTACCTGAGAAGGAAGAGTTCCAGAATTACCTATCCCATCATAGATATGCCTACCGCATTAAAGATAAGCCTACTACTTCAAAGATAAGTCTACGCATCCAAGGTAACCCTACCCGTTAAAGGTAATCCCACGCATCGAAGATAATCCTACCCATGATTCAGTGAGTCGAATGGGGCTTATGCGAACACAGGTAAATAATTGAACGACATTGCGTTGCTCGTATGTTCCTGGTTGACAATTGGGATGGGAACTTTAAACTCGTCAACACGTCACTCAGATTCTAATATTTACTCACAAGGGATGTAATCAAAAAAGTTCCTCGCTATGTCCGAGGGGCAGGTAAAACGGAAAACTTCGACCAGCGCCAATCACGGTAGTATATCAAGCGCGCCGGGTATAGCCATATGAGGACCTCGCTTTATGAAACAATTTTGTGATGGTTTTGGTCGAAACTCTCACGCAGGCAACGTCGTTTGATGATAATACATTGAAGTCCTATTCTCAATAGAAACATTCATTATTGTCCAACGAGTTCTTAAAAACAGCTTATATCATTTTCATAAGAAACAGAATCAAATAATGAGATGAGAAGATGATTAAAATTCAAACTTTCTCTTGGCGTCGACTTCTGGCATCAACTATGTGTAGTAGTTCTTCGACTTGGAATCGATTAGCCGTGGCTTAATATTTCCTGTCGGTGTAAACCCTGTAGTGCGGAACATAGCCGTTTGGTCAGACTCAGAAGAACTACTGGGTTAGAGCGTCTACTACTGCCTCACTTGAATGTAATGGTTTTTGTTTGTAGTCGTATACGTGAGGCGTTATAAAATGGCTCCTAACAAGATCTTTGTAGTTCAAACACGAAATTAGAAAAATCTTCGGCTCTCTCTCATTTTCCTCTCCCGTCTATAAGTGTCAATGTGAGACATTTTCTTCTTAAGTTCTCCGGCCAATTTTCATTATTTTTCAACTGATACAAACAATTAACCAAATCGACTCTGCTAACCTAAACTGAGGCCAAATCGTGTCTCAGCACGTTGAAAAAACTATAAAAAGTTACAGATTGTACACGCCTGGCACACGCCTCTATATATTGTAGAAATTTTGGCATTGGGTTCAAGATGGTCCGGTCCGTACGGGGCACCTCAACCCAAAAAATGAGTGGGTGGAGATCTTGAGCCCTGTACACTTGGTGTCGCAGAGATCTCAAATAGAAAATAATAAAATGACAATAAACTTTATTGCAAAAGTGAGCTTTCATTTATGTGGCAGGTAGCAAGATGAGACCATCTGTTAAATTAATCATCAAGAAAGAGCACTTAGGGCTATCGTTTTTGGAATGTTCAATAACAGATTTGTTGCGTCAAAAAAAAATCATAAATTGCTCGCTATTATATTAATGAGGCTGTAAACATAAATGGCTGACGATAGATCTCGGACAATGCACGTACCAGCCCCGTTCAGTCCCTATATATGTCAGATACAGTACCTGTGGAGCTGAGCATTCTAAGATAATTTTGTAAATTTACACTACATAGTTCAGGGTGAGTAAAAGAATGAACAGACTAGATGTGACAAGATAAATAGAGGTCTCTAACTGTGCATCTCAGAAAAAAAATGGTGGCTTGAGTGAAATTTATTCTTGAGGCATTACAATATGAATGATGGGTGGTAGCAAGATTTTTGCAGTTCTATTTAGGCTGTCTGTCGGCAGAAACCAAATATACGAATACTTCGATTGCATATCGTATTTCTTTTCATGACCTGAAGTCAAAAGCTTTCATTATCACTGCCGCATCCGGGAATCGCCCGCGAGAGTAATTGCAGGAATTTGGCGATATAATTAAAGTTTCATCCAATAAGTTCTGCATTTCAAGTGTTGCTGCGTTCAGCCGCCTTCTTGAGAACATTATTCTCAGTTCTCAAGAATAACAAATAGCCTATACTGCTAATCTAGAGTATCACAAAATATTTCCGCTCTGACACAACCATTACTCCTTCAGTACTTCATTACTTCTTCAAAACTCATGAAACTCCTATGAAGGCCTGACTTACCATCAACCGTGGTACTTTTTCGTACATGTAGTAAAGGCTATTCTTATGAGCTTTACATTAAAAAAATGTTATCTAACAGATGAAATGAGTTATTTCAGTTTTACTCTTATATCTTTCAAGACGAAAGATATTGAAACATTAATTCATCGGGCTTATCATATTTCCCCCGAATACGCAATATATCTTCATGAATTAAAATTTTCCAAATTCATTTACAATGAAAACGTACTTTCAACCTTTCTATTTTATCATCCCATAATTTATTATTTTAAAATATAATACATCAACCGGCCAAAAAATTAATTGGGCACTTTTATTTCACGCTTTTTTGTCTTCAATCGAAATGAATAAAACGAGGATTGAGGACTCTCACTGCGTGTCACCTAACAGTACACGCCTCTACGGTAAGTCATTTCGTTACCGAAATCCTAAATCCTTCTGAAAGATCTTTACTCATTTTCATATCGTTCAAGTCTTGACGAAAATAAAATTCCCCCGAGCTATTTTTAAAGCATTATTACATTTTATGCAGAGCGAATCTACGCGTTATTATGATAGATTTTGGACCGAGCGACGGATTAACGGCTGCGCAAGCAACCTAAACGACTTCGAAACTTGAGCAAGTTCTGCGACCCAAAAGGTGACTTGCTTCCATTCACCACCTTCAGATCCCGAATTCTTCCATTACAGCACCTTGAGGAGCTCAAGCGCACGAGTTATTGCCTCTTTAAATGGAAATGTGGCGGTGGCTGGGGAAGAGAGGTTGGGCAAAGGCTCCAAGCCTTGATCGAACCCTGATCGTGTACGGAA